>RJWJ010017894.1:0-32359 GCA_004363605.1 Indri indri
ACGGACACATCCACAATAACGTTTAACTAAACATCTGGGCTCCTGTGACCCAGTCAAGTTGGCACATAAAATTAACCATCACAGATATCATCAGTCGAGGTATTATCAGGGATAATTTACTCCATGGGGAGAAAGGTATTCTGCAGTGAGCTCTTAGGATGAAGCTGTCACACTTCATAGAGAAAAGCAGACCACTAAGGAAGAGAAAGAGCCCTGGAGGCACACAAACTCTGATGCTGGATGTTCCAGAGACACACCTGTTTCTTATCTTTTCCAGGACTTAGGTGACCTAAGAAATACCCGAGGGACCTTTGATTAAATTCCCTGCTTTTCTTTAGTAATTTGAATTTGGTTTCAACTACTGAATACGAAAAATACAAACTGACATAGGTGGCTGAGTCTGATGAAAATAGCATTCAATGAAGAGGCGGCAGTCTGGGTTCTAGCCCCAGGTGTGCCACCGGCTCAATTGTCCAGCTCAGGGAAGTTACTTCCCACCTCAAGCCTTCAGGCAACTAATTGTTTACTTAAAGAGCTCATTTTTTTTTAACAAACATATAATTGAACACAAACTGTGTGCCGGGTACTGTCATGACATCAAGTTTATAGTGACACAAATCAAACAAACATAATCATACAGTTTATAAGAGGTGCAGTAGAATTTTATCTCTGGCCTCTCTCACTCTAATACTTTTCAACACTCTAATACAATACTCCTATGAATTGATAATAATTTAAAGCCCCAATTTCTACCCGCTATATCCAACTTTGCATACGCAGCAAAATAGTATATTCCCCTAAATAATAAAATAATAAAATTATTCAAACATAAGTAAATATCTCAGTACCATATATGGAGACAAATATAAATTATGTATACCCGCATGCCATTTAAAATATGCTTTCACTTTAAAATTACACTTGGGGGTCACATTGTGAAAATAAAATAGCTGTTGATTTATGAGTCTTAATAAGAGGCTGATCCTTTCTTATAATAAAAGTATTATTTATGTTGTTCCTGTTAAGACAAGAAAGTTTCTCCACGGGGGAGGAAGCCATTGATTTCCCTTTGGGGCTCCTAAAAGTGATTTTCTATTTCATAAACCGGAAAGGAGACCCCTGTGTACTCTGTTTTATGCATCCAAATGCTTATCTTCCCTTCAAAACCCATTCAATCCCTCTGTGACTTGTGCCCATGAATCTTTCCTTGGCCTCTTCAACTCTTATTCCATGGCGCTGCTCTAAACCAACGGGACACATTTCCCTTTCAACAATGGGCTGGCGGAACACAGGATGGAAGCAGACAGCAATACTCCCAAAACAAGGAAAGAGAGGAGCATGCCGTGAAAAGACTGGGAAAGCCTTGAAGGTTAAGTATTGCCAAATGGTCAGAAATACAGAGCAGGCTTTGAAAAAGAGAAGGATGCTGATCCAAAGGATGTCTATAACCTGTATAACTTCCAGCTTTTTGGATAACGGTGATCCAACGGATAGTTCATGCCAAGTCATTTGTGCTATTCCTGGGAAGAGAAGAACAGATTTTAACGTTATCAGAATGGAGTAAACAGGTAGATTTGTACGTCTTTATTTGAGCCCAAGAAATTCCAGTGTATGCTATCCTAACTTTCCCACTGATTCCTTTTGTGTTATTATTATTTTTAATTCATTTAAAATTTGTTTTAATTTACGCATAGTATATGTATAATAAATGTATGGTATTAGTTAATTTTGATTAATCAACTTCAAAGCTCTCAGTGTCTTACACCATTGCATTTTTCAGTGCCCTGTAGTACCTGCCACTCATTTCCTCACCCCTGGGTCCACCGGCTGTGGCCTATTGGACTTGGCTGGAATCGGCTGGGCTTGGCCCTATGTTGCCAAGTTGGGTTCAAGTTGACTCCACAGGTTTCCTCATTCTGCCTGGACCGGTAGTGACCTGTTCTCCTCTTGGTGGATCTGAGAGGCACAAGTGGGAAAGCCAGATCACAAAAGTATGTTTAAAGCCTTTGTGTATGTGTGATGTTTCCTGCCATTTCACTGGCCAAAGTCACATGGGCATATATGCTCAAGTCCCACAGTAGTGTCTGGAGAGTTTCTCTGCCCACAGAGGGAGGCTCTGCAGTTACATTAGGATATAGATGCTACAAAGGGGTGAAGAACTGACAAGAATAATCCAAACCATCACACAAAGTCAGCAATAAACAGTGCCAAATGTTTCTAAGAAAAATCAGTATCTTCCCCATACCAATCCTTCTGAATAAGTAATTCTGCTTCTGAGTGACAAATATTTTCTATTTCTTTCGGTGTGTACCTTCATCTATCTATCTATCTATGTCTATACTTATATTTTAAAAGTATATTTAGTAAATAATAGTGTACTTAATATAAATTTGTATATATACGTATTTATTAATTTTAGACATTATTTATCAAATTCCTGTAATAGCAGATAAGGGTTTAACTTTGTTACATACTCATCATATTTTCCCTTCTCCCATTGTATTAATATTATCACAATTTGAGGATTTAATCTGTTATCAGTATTCATGTTATAGATATAATTCACTGCTTACATACTATTTTTTTTAAAAATTTTCTCACTTAACAATTTGATATTTGCTTAAATCTCCTCATACCCATTTCTACTTTACAACATTCCAAAAGACCTGTCAAGCTCTTTCTCTAAATTTTACTGGTATTCAAGCACAGATCCTAACATGCTGTTAATTTCATCCCTTGCCCCCAACGCACACAGAGCTCAGGGACCTCCCCCACCGAGTGTCGCCTCCTTCTCTCTAGTCTGCATTAACTACTCTCCACTCCTAATGCAAAGCATCATCTCTGGGCTTTCGTTAATTCTCTGCTTGAGACACCCTGCTAGTGCTCACTATCCTACTAGAGTTCAAAGTCTCTGTTGAGAAGTCTAATTTCAAATTCTTAGTATGTCAGTGGTCCCCAGCCTTTTTGGTACCAGGGACCAGTTTCATGGAAGATAATTTTTTCACAGACCAAGAGTGGGGGGGAAGGTGTACTTTGTTTCTGTTATCATTAGATTGTCATGTATAATGAAATAATCATACAACTCACCACAATGCAGAATCTAATGCCGTAATGCCGCTGCTGATCTGACAGGAGGCAGAGCTCAGGCAGCGATGAGAGAAACGCAGAGCGGCTCTAAATAGAGATGAAGCTTCACTACCTCACCTGCCACTCACCTCCTGTTGCGTGGCCCAGTTCCCAACCTGCCACAGGCTGGTAGTGGTCCAGGACCTGGGGGTTGGGAACCTCAGTAGTATGTGATCTGTTTTATTCCTCCTCCATAAGTTTTTAGTATATCCATTTCATTTTTTATGTCTGAATTCCAAAACAACATATCTTATTGATGATTAGTGTTTGAATTAGTGGCCTTTCCAAATCGAAGACTCATTTTCAGGTTTGGGAAATTATCCATCATTATTATCATTATTATTATTTATTTGTCCTCTCTCTGAACCTCCTAGTTATTCCTACTTTTATTATATTTTCCCTCCTATTTTTCATTCCTTCTTTTATTTGTTCTGCTTTCTGGACAATATTTTGATGTTTTCTGTTATTGATTGCCTTGGTCCTAGTTGTCATCATCTCTTGCCTTGGTTGATAAAATACCCTCTCAATGAATTTTTCCGACTTTACCATTGGCTTCATGTCTGTCCAAGCTCAACACAGCAACCCCTTTTTTTGTTTGTTTGTTTGTTTTTGAGACAGAGTCTCTCTCTGTTGCCCAGGCTGGAGTACAGCAGCTCATCACAGCTCACTGAAGCCTAGAACTCTTGAGCTCAAGCGATCCTCCTTCTTCAGCCTCTTGAGTAGCCAGAACTGCAGGTGTAAGCCACCAGGCCCAGCAAATTTTAGCTTTTAAATATTATGTCAAAATAACCATTCTCTGCTCCAAAGTTTGCAATGGTTTGTATTCTGTATTTTACTCAACAGAAGCTAATACCTTTCCAATAGTCTAGAGGGTCCTTCTTAACTAGACCATCATTAGCCCCCATCCCACTCTCTACTGTTCCTCCTTTCCCTGAGTCTGTCCTGGACATGTCAATGGCCTTGCTGGTTCTCTAACATAGTGCTGGTCTTATGAAAATAAAACGTGAAATGAAAGTCACACATGAGAGCTGCATGTGTAATTTTAAATTTTCTAATAGCCAGTTTTTTAAAGGAAATTTTTAAGACAGATGAAATTAATTTTAATAATACATTTTATTTAACCTGATATATTGTGAATTTTATCATTTTAATATAGAATCAATATTTTTAAAATTATTAATGAGATATTTCACATTCTTTTTTAAAAGTAGTCTTTGACAACTGGTGTGTATTTCACATTTATGGCACATCTCAATCAGACTAGCTCTTGGTCCATAATTGTCCTTCAGAGATATCCCAAATGGAGGTAAGGGATCCAGGCCCTGCACTGAACAATCGTTGTGTATACACTACCCCTGAGGACACAGATGGAACTTCCCTTCCACTGAGGGCAATGCTGGGGAGAGACACAATTGGGAGCCATCAGCAGGGTTAGGGTTAGGGTTAAGAGTACAGGACCAGCAAAGTCCTCGGCTCTAAAGGCAGGGTCTGAGCCATACACCAGAGCACCTAAATTAGAACTTAATATGTAATCAAAGTTAAAAATAATGATGCAGCAGGTCTTTTAAAATGCACATTTATTTACAACTAACATTTCTTTTTTGTGTCTGATATTCACTGTTAGTTGAAAAACCATTGATTGCTCATACTACTAAGGTCAAGACTTTTTAGTAAATAGTTAAAACAGAGAGAAAAATGGTGTTTACCAGAGTCTGGAGTGTCAGGGGATTGGAGAGATGTTAGTCAAAGGACACAAAATTTCAGTTAGAAGGAACGGGTTCAAGAGATCAATTGTGTATCATTGCGACTACAGCTAATAGCAATACATTTAATAGTTGAAAATTGCTAATAGAGTAGATTCAACGTGTTCTCATCACAAAAAAGATACCTATGTGAAGTAATACATAAGTCACTTGACATAGCTATTTCACAATGTGTACATATATTAAAACATCGTGTTGTATACCTTAAATATTGTATATACAATTTTTACTTGTCAATTAAAATAAAAATTTTTTAAAGAAGTTTTTAAAAAGTCAGTAATTTAAGCACAGATGTCTAAATAATGCCAAATTCCAAACCGAAATTGAAACATCCAAAGAAAATGCCCGTACGTGTATATATGTGTGTGCATGTGTGTGTGTGTATGAATACACACACACAGAAATATATATTGTGTTTTGCTTTATGGCAAGAGATAAAAAACAAGATTCTATCCACATGCTAAAAATTTCCCGTGAAAATTGGATAAGGATACAATGAGATTAAAGGGAGATACTAACTCTTCCTTCAGATAAAGTAGTTTAAGGAAACATGAATTAAAGAAATCCTGGTAAAATTCTCCTAACATACCCAACTCAGAAGGAGTGAGGCTGAGACTTATGGCCAAGATATGGCTGGGGATTGATATCAATTGCTCCAAATGGGTTTTCTCTTGTGTCCCAGACGAGAAGCATTTGGAAGAACCTGTGAAAGAGATACACCAGGCAGAGAGGACAATGAGCTTTCTTCTTGATCAGGCTTGTCACTGATATTTCAGGCATCAGCACCAGAAAGGGTATCAGAGACAGACATATTGTGTATGGAGAGTGAAGGCAGGCAGAACAGAGCAGGAACTATTGATAGCTGTCCCCAGTACAGCGTTTTCCCCAAGCGAGCAGAGATAAACTGCCACTGCTGGAAATGCTAACTTGTCTTATGCTTTGTGTTGCTGAAGTGGTAATGAAAATGCTTATCTGTTTATATCTGTTCATATTAGGTTTGGCTGCCCTAGAAGAAAATTCAAGTAAGAATGGCTTAAATAAGATGTATTCAGTGTAAGTTATAGAGGAACATATAGAATACTGAAACTCCAAAAGGAACTGGAAAATGTGGAGCAGAAGTAATAATAAAATCAGAATAAGTAATAATCCAGTTAGAATAAGATTCTAATAGACTTAGAATAAAATTAGAAATAATAATAAAATTAGGATAATTTTCATGTTTTGAATAAAAAAAGTCTGAATCTGAAGAATGTATAGGTGGGCCACACATCAGGCAAAAGTATCAAATAGACTACCATGTGCCACCCCACCTCACCAGGACAAGAGGAAGAATCCAAAAGTGTCAAGTAAACAACACAAATAAAATAAAATGGGTTACCAACAATGGAAGCAAAAAATTAAGCTTCAGATGCCTCCTCCACAGTATTAAATACAAGAATTCAAGATTTGAAGGAAATAGGTTATTACTAAAGATTTCTAGTACCAAGCAAGGTACGATTCAAATGTGAAGACAATAGAAAGACACACTCTTATACTTTCTCTAAAAGCACTAATTGAAAACACTATTTAGCTAATGGCACCAAAGTAAAGACCTTAAAAGTGGGCAGTTTCTAGAAAGCTTTGCAGGTGGAAAGTGCAAAAAAATTTTTAAACCAGTTGTGGAAAAACAAAAATTATAAATGTGATTATAAAAGAAAATGTAACTTATTATCATAAGAGCAGATATGTAATATAAAATAATCATCATAAGCAGATTCTAAATTACCAGGTCATATCCCTATAAGTGGGGAACTAGGATTTATAGGAGGAAATAAAAATGTACTAATTTCCTTATCTTATATAAGGAGGAATCAACAAATACTACTTTATCATTGACATTGGTAAACAGAAAATATTAAGTTCAAGTGTGATATTTTTCCAAAAAATAAAAAGTGACCATTTGTATGATTAAAAATATTACTTGTTAAATACTTGAGGTAAATAAATGACAACTTATACTAAAACAGTAAAAACAAACAAACTAAAAAGAAACACAAGGATAGAAATAATGAAACTTGATATCCAAAAAGAAAATCTATTAGTGATGAAAATAAATACAAATGAGTTAAACTCCTCTATTAAAAGGCAAAAACTCTTTATAAGTAAAAAATGCAATCCAGAAATTTGCATGAAATAAAGCAGCATGGGAATTTGGATTTGTAAAACGTCCTCTCCAAAAAAAAATAATAATAAGATTTATGGAGTAAATATAGCTAAGAATGTACAGTCAGTGATGAAACAAGCTAAGGACCCTTAGCCAAACATAAATAGTGAAAAGTATCGAACAAATTGTACCAAACTGAAAGAATTAGCAAGAAATCCACAAATGGCTTCCCTCAAGACAGAGCAGAGAAAGCAAAGTAACGGAGGTAGTGAATAGTATTTTAAAACTTTTTTCTGTGATCCTTCTAAATTACTGAGGCCAGACATGGAAGTATATGCAGTCATTTGGAAATGTAGATGATCTTTTTTGAGGCTCTCATCCTCTTTGTGGAGAAACATCAACAACATCAAAGCACATTGGCTAGTGTTAGAAGTATCAGTCAAATTGTTTAATATGCAATAAATATTACTTTTCTTCCCTCCTTTTATCCCAAAGGTTTACAGATTCTGAGTTTCTAAATAATGCATTATAAAGACAATTGCCTAAACTGGGATTGGCAAACTATTGCATGCATGTTGTATTGGCCTGGCTATTCTTGCAAGTAAAGTTTTACTGAAACACAGCCACGGCCATTTTGTTACATGATGTCTGTGGTTGCTTTTCTGCTATCACAACAAAGTTGTATCATTGTGATAGAGACTATCTGGCCTACAGATCCTAAAATATCATCTAGCCCTTTATAGAAAACGTTTGCCTACCCCTGGACTAAATTATATTGCTACTTAGCATTTGTGAGAAAAGAACAATCTACCTGTAAAACGTATCTACCAGATAAAAACAAGATTTTAATCTAGAAGTATTAAAATTAAGATTCTGTAGTTAATATCATTTTTGTGTGTTCGGAGTCATTTTCACCAAATGATGCTTTTAAGTATGTTCTATACACCTCATGCCTTTCTTTTTCTCTTCTCTTCTCTTCTCTGCCTTTATTTTTTCTTTCTTCCTTTCTTTATTAGCAAACCCAATGAGAGTTCTGAGCTGAAAACTACTGAGTGTGATTGCTGCCCCCGCTGCACCTTCTTTTGATTTTGCTGCAATGCAGAATATAGTTAAGCAGATGTTCGATTCATTAGAGGTCCTGGCTAAGGTACAATAAAAATGGATTGACTGCCAGAAATCAGGCGCAGGAGTCTGGACTGGCTGTCTTTGCTCTGATTCAATCATGCCTTGTGTTAATCCTGCCTTAGCTGAATTTGAGTTTATCTATTTGTCTTTGGCCTGGAGATCAAACTGAGAGTTTATGGGTACACTGTCTTTTGTGAACTTCTGAGCATTTCCCCTGTTCATTCAATTTTAGACACATACAGACACACACACACACACACACACACACACACACACACACACACACAGACATTAGGCTGTCTCTTTGGTTATGTCCTACCGTTTTAGTAATGAAGAGATTCTTGGCTGGGTCATCAGTTTGGAAGATTTAGGCAATCCTATATATCTACTCATTCAAATAAGCCTCTACATATTATAAAATTGTGGTTTTATCTAACTTTTACTTGTAAAATAGAGAAACCGAGAACACACATCATCAGAATGCTTCCCTCCTTTATTGAGATCACATTTTTGTTTTATTTTCTTTGGTGTTAATTTCCTCTATTTTAACACAATTTTCTATTCCTCTGTAGCACTTATAATTCGAATAGTCACAGATAATTATTACACCTACAGGTGAGTCATTGCTTGGACCAGAAAAGCTTGTGGACTAGTTTCTTTCTGTTTTCTCTTTCTCCGGAATTCAATTAGCCAATAAACTTGTTTTTATAAATACACAGTTCATTTCATTTTTCTAATGGAATCTGAATCAGAATGATCCATCTTTCTCAATATGCACATCTGGAAATTGACCCTTCCTGTGCCAAAGAGACATTGTGATTGATTTTTTATTATTATTTGTATTAATTACTTTTTCCGAAATTGTTATGTATTACTTAAAGCACGGGAAAATTTTAATACAAAATTTGATTCATTCTCATTGAGAAACACAGTGACTAAAATACAAATTTTTAGTTAAGAAATTGCCTTCTTTGGGCCCATATTTCAGTAGATGTATAGTTCACTCTCTATGTGTAGTGGAAAATTTCAGAATCAAATTTGAAAATCAAGTTGATTTTCTGGAATATTTGAGAGCATGGGGATTTTTAGTTTCTTATATTTTCTTTGAGAATGCAATGAAGTGTTTTTGTTTTGTTGAGAACTGGAATGGGAACAGGTCAGAGAGGAAATGGGAGAGCATGTACCATCACGCTAAGGCAATATTCCATATTTAATAGTATGAATGATTTCTATTCACATAATATAGCCCTTTAATTTGAGAAGTCTCTACTGTGTTGTCCCCTATCCTAAAAGGAATTTCAAGGGAATAATGAAGTTAAAACTCAGACTTAAAACAATTAAAACAATGAGGACCCAGGAAAAACAGGCAATTTGTTTGTATTGTACTTTAAATTCATGCTAGATTCTTATTTACATTTCTGTTTTATCTGTCATTGTTGCAATTCTAGAAAGTCATTTACTGGCCACCCCAGGAATATGTTGTATATTTTTTTGTTTGTGGCAAACTTTTGACTATTCTGTTTACCAAGAAATTTACCTGCCTGATTCATTTTTCAGTATTAGAAGTGATCCATGCCATTTATTTTCTGAATCTCTTAATTAAAGTTTATCGAGAACAACGAACCATGATGAGTACCCAGGGTATGCCAGGCACCATGTCCAGTGCTAAGGATATAGCTGCAGGCAAGCTGGGGAGAGTCACTATGTTCAACAGTCATCATAGGCTGTTTAGGGGAAATCCAGCGGTCCCCAACCTTTTTGGCACTGGGGACCGTTTTCATGGAAGAAAATTTTTCCACGAACTAGGGAGGCAGGGGATGGTTTCAGGATAATTCAAGTGCATTACATTTATTGCACACTTTATTTCTATTATTATTACGCTGTAATATATAATGAAATAATTATACAACTCACCATAGGTTGGGGACCCCTGATTAGCCATATCATTGAGCAGAGTTCCTAGCTGAAGAAGTGACATTTGAGTTGATTCCTGAAGGATAGGCAGGAGTTACCTAGATAAAGAAGGGGGAGAAGAAAACATATTTTAGAACAGATAATTGCTTATGCATAATTTCATACAGAAAGTCATCACGTTGAAAATTTGGATATTTAGAAGTCATAGGCGAGGCTAGAATGTGGAATGAGATAAGACAACGAGCTGCATGGCCGGGGCGATGAGTCAGATTTAGGAAATACTAAACTGAGTATGAAGTCAGTTTGAGAGAGATTCATCACATTTTATCTGGCTATGTTGGCAGTCATTTTCTCTCTGAAAGCAAACACTAAAAATCAAAACTTCAAACCAGATTCTGTAAGAAATTTTCTCTAAATCAAATAGGTGAAAATAATAAATAATCAGCAAGTAACTGACTAAGTGCATGACAATGTGTTCTAGTTATGATTCAAATTTTATATATGCATTCATTTGGCAGCTCTGAGATTTTAAGTGGCTCTGGCTATAGGATTTTTATTAAAATAAAATCCTTCATTATACTAGGCACAGGGAAACCTCATGTCCATTTGTCAAATGCTCTAATTTTGTGGTACAAAAATAGGATATCTAAATGGTCAGTCTGCTGATCTGTTGATAATTTTACATCCTTGAAGTCAGGATTTTATGACCGTGTTATCAAGAGCTAACTGCATAAGCTGAAGACATCAAAACACAGGAGGCACCAGACGATGGCAGTCATTTGATATACTCCTTCTCTCATTTTTGTTTTTTGTTCAGGTTGATGGAAAAATGTAAATGTAGGTTTGGATATCAGGATGTTAGCACAACCTGAGGGGAAAGGGTAGTTTTCTTTGTAACTTGGCAGGCCTGGGATGGCTGCTTCTGACATCATGGGTATTTTTAATGAAATATTAATGACTCTGATTTTAATAGGAATTTCAGCACAACCTAAATTAAGCCACTGGAAAAGGGATATGGTCCCGTTAAGAACAGTAAAACCGTAAGCCACCTTCCTGAAGAGTAGCTGTGGGCAGTTAAAGTGACAATCAATTTAACCAGGCCATATTGCTTTGTAAGTCTCTGAAGTGTGAAGTCCCAGCATGCCTGATGTATTTCATTTTAATTTCCTTTTGGACAGAACTATGGTTAGTGGGGAACCTCACACACAAAAAGAAAAAAATAAATGTGCACAAGAGGAGGAAATTATTTAACCCTTTCAAAAAACTGTGCAATATATTTAGCTAAGTGAAGAAAAATAGGCAAGATTAGATTTCTTCTTTTGTTTTAAAGAAAATAAGTGCAGAGCACTTGTAGTAAATAATGATGACAGATCATATTGACAATTTCTATTATTAATAAAACATCTAAAATACTCTCTTGGCACTTATCTTGAATTGTTGAAAAAAAACTACATTGTTTAAAAATAATTCCTTTGCAATTTCCGTAGATAAAAATCATCTAATTTCATACAATTTACCATCTCTCATTGGAATTAGATATCTAAACAGTCAGTTTGCCGACCCGTTCATAATTTTACATCCCAGAAATCAGGATTCAAGATATGGCTTTTGGAGTCAGATCAGCTCAGATATTTTCAAGGATTAAATGATGAAGCGTATGAGAAGTCTTGGTCATAGTAGGTGTACAATTCCTTCTATCGATTCTGTTGTCTTCTATTATATCATTTATAATACATATATATATATATATATCACTAATAAATTGCACAGTAAACACATATTAACTTTTGGGTACTGGCCATAAGGCATTGCCTTCCCCATTTTACAGAATCAGGAAGGACCAGAGCCTATCTTTGTCTCAGCCACTCTCTGGGAGCAACATACAGACATGTGATCTCTAGGCTTATTTAATGAGATGTGTTTGTTCAGGATTTCAATCTTGAGCAAGTTAGACAAAGATGGAGAAAATGTTAAAATTCATATGCACGATCAGCAGTAGCAGGGTCCTGTATGTAGCCTCATAATCCTGGCCAGAATATGTCTCCTAAAAAAAAAAGTTGTGTGCCTGCTTTTTGGATGCTTGAAATGCCTCTGTCTGGGGTATTTTCTAAGCCTGGTCCTCTAACTTCCCATCAATTGTTTCAGCTTCTAATCTACATGACTCTTCCTTGTTTAAGAAGGCCAGTGTTGGTTCTATTACTTGCAATTGAAAGCATTTTAACTAATACAGATCACAAAGTCCTTCAAGGCAGCACCAATGACTAATTTGATTTCCTCGTTTTATTTTTTAATTAGCTGGATTAATTCCATATAAAAATTTGGTAACTATGCAGCTACCCCAAGTATAGTTCATACAGTAATGTCAACATAAATGCTTGTTGCTTTCTCTTTACCAGTTTTCAAAATAATACATCATTTCTATAGATTTCTTAAAAGATGATGTGATATTTTTAGTATCATTATAAACTTATGGATTTAAACATATCTGATATGTTTCTATTAATTGCATTTATTATCATTATTGAAACTCAAAGTGTCTCACCCATGGTTGCAGGGGCCTCTTCAATTTGGCTGTAGAGAGCCTTTTACCAAAGCCTAATAGTTTTTGATAGTTTCCTTGATTTCTGTTATGACAAGAGTTTTTTAGGCTCATACATTTCTTGCTCGTAGCTAGAATGAGACATTTCTCCAAGAAGGCAGATTTTGATTAGGAAATGGGTAAATCTTTAAGTGATGTTCTGTCCAAATGTATTGCATCTTCTGTTCTCTAAATTCCCCTACTCTAAATCTAAATGTTAAAAACAACAACAAAACGGTAAATATTCTCCCACCGACTGCTTTGTAGTGAGAGTGGATGACTATTTTTTTTTATTTCAATAGCCTAAACAAGTAAATAAATAAATAAAGGCAAAAAAGCAAACAAATCTATATAAGTGAGCTATAAAAGTATCCAAGTGATAAATATGGAATTAAAGTGGACCTTTAGCCAAATGATCTATAATATGCTACAAAGAACTCGAGGCAAAATTTAAAATAAAAATTGGAAAGTTATATCAATTTATTGTAGAAAAACAATCTACGTTTAAATCACTTAAGATATCCATACTCAACCTGACTTTATAAAATAGGAAACATCTTTTATAACTAAAATGTAAATGAAGAAGCCAATCCCCAGTTATGCCAGCTATACATGACAACTTCCAGGGGTTAAGGGAGATTGTAGAAGAGCCTGCTGATTTTATACCTAATGTCTGTTTTCCTCTCCTTCTGTAGTAACGGGGGTAATAGACTCCCACCTCCCAAGTTCATTCCCCAGCCATCTCTGCAACTGAAGGTGACTATGTGTTACATAATCCATGGGTCCTGTCCATTGGGATGTGAGCTTATGGGAAAGAAATACATTGCTATGCTTTTTTATGTCATTATCTCTGGGGTTTCTTTTACAGTCACCTAATCTAGCTAGGTGCCTTGACTAGTACATGGATCTTCTCTTCTGATGTCCTGTTTAAATTAGGAAATGCCATTTCGAAAGTCTGGTAACCATCTCTCTCCGCCACAAACCTGAAGTCTCTTTGGTCAGAACTGGACTACATGTGTACTCCTAAACCAATTAAATGTAGTGAGAATGAGAGTAACATGATAATTATCATGAATTCTTAGAGTTAATGGAATCTGCAAGCTTGAGCTGGGGATGAGAACATCTTTCCAAGCAGCACACAACTGTGTGGAATACTGAACAAAACAGTTTTTTTGAAATAAAAAAGTTGAACTTTAACCAACAATTGTAATATAAATGCTATATTTTAAAATTCATTAGGTCTTGTCTCCATGTGGACATAAGAATACAAACACACTCAGAATTATCTGCAATGTTGCTTCAAAGGCAGTGTGTACATGGTTTTGTATGCGTATGCGAGAATGCCCAGATGTCTACACACACCCAGAGCCCCACACCCACATACATGTCACTCCAATCATAGCACATGTGTACAGTTTTAATTCTGCTTTTCCACTTAAATTATGTATGCATTACCTAATCCTGGCCATGTCACTACAGTTTTAATCATTATTCTGTTAGTGCTCACATAAAATTTCATTAAGTAGAAGTGCTGTACTGGTATTTAATTACATCACCTTGCCTTTGCATCATCCTACTTTTGCAAACTAGACTGATTTTCATTTATTTCCAAGTAGTATTGTAATCAATGCCTTCCTGTGTATAACTTTTTTTTTTTTTTTTTGCTTTAAGATTATTTCCTTAGGATACATTCTTAGAATGTCCACCAAATCACAATGAACATTATTGTTAGCTTTACTGCATTCTGGCAAATTACTCTCCACAAGGCTATACCAATTTGCACTCTTCAAATAATGTAGAGACATTCTGTATAACTATAACCTTGCTTGGTTAGGATTTACTTTTAAATTTGCCATTTTGATAAGTGTAAAACGTCACATCATTATTAGAGCCATTTACTTTTTTTAATGTAACAAGGCAAAATTTGGCATGTATATAATTATTTTTTCCTCAATCTATTATTTGCTTTCTTGCCGGTATTTTAACATTATCTCACTAAAGTTATTAGTTATTTTTAAAACATAGTCCCCTTTCATCGTATTTTTGCATACAATTTTTCAAAGTCAATCTGAAAGCTTAGAAAGCTATTGATGAATATTGGGAAATAGTCATTTTCATTTTTTTAGTTTTTCATTTTTTATCATTTATCCTTTTAAAATAAACTGGATATTCTAAACTACTTATTTTTCCACATGCAATCTAGTAAAAATGTATGTGCCATAAGAAAAATTCCACTGAGTTTCAAATAAGAATGCATCTGATACACAACATATTATTAGGAAAACTAACACCATTATGATAGTTCATCTTCCCTTCCAAAGATGTTTTATATGTTTGTCTTTTTTTGGTCTCTCAATTACCAAAAAATAGACTCCAAAGACTAAAAAATTCTGGAGGACATACTCTTTTCTTTTTTCTACCCCAGATATAAACTCTAAATATGCTTTTATGTTAATAGACATCCAGTGGCCAAGAGCACAAAGCTATTTTGAATTATTTTGAAAAGTTTTAATTAGTCTTGCTTTTATCTTTCTCTGTAAAGCAGATTTAAATTTCTCTGTATAACTCTGGCTGTATAATTTCCACTGTCTACTTATAAGCTACAGTGTTATCGATTAATATTTGAATATACTTTCACATTCATTATTTCATTTATTTTTTTGCAACCATCCTGAAGTAGCAATAACTACTATTTCCATCATTTTTGTAG
Organism: Indri indri; assembly: GCA_004363605.1. Taxonomy (NCBI): domain Eukaryota; kingdom Metazoa; phylum Chordata; class Mammalia; order Primates; family Indriidae; genus Indri; species Indri indri. The sequence continues at coordinate 15,360 of RJWJ010017894.1, forward strand.
CACCAGGTAAACATGAAGAAGCTTTACTTGAGGCAGGACTATAAGGCAGGGGATGATCTTGGAGCCCTGCATGTTCCATCTTTATTTAAAAGCTATTACTCTCCTTTAAAATCCTCCTTTAATGCCTAAACTCTTAATCCTGCAGTGTCTTTCCTAAGATCCTTCCTCTGGAACCAGAGCTCGGGTCTTCCAACTCCCAGTCTGGTTCTCTTGCCTGTGTGACAGAATAATTCTCAAGAATACAGGAAATCCATTCCTTCACTTGTTTTTACACACCAGCAACCCGAACTATTCATGCTTGATCTGCCCAATCTTGCCATTTCTATCCTTTCTCTGTGCTTTGCCCAAATTGTCCCCTCAGTAAGGATTCTCCCACACATGCTTCACCTGGTTAAGCCCTGACCTGGGCCCTGCTGAAATGTATATATAATCTTGTGCAATTGAAAGTATTTCTCTTCCTCACTAGACCTTAGGCTCCTTTGGGCCAGGACCACGTCTGTCTTTTCTGTTATTGAATCCCTAACGTTTTTGTTGGGCAAAGATACATGCTTTACACTGCAAAGTATATTATACTAAAATTTCACTCAAGTGTCTGGCACATAGTAGGTGCCAAGTGAAAAAAAAATGACTAACTAGATGCCAAATGATTGACACAAAGAGATGTAAAGGACATCGGAAAACAAGAAGGGAGGAGGTTGGGAGGGGACCGAGGGGTAAAAACTTACCCATCAGGGACAACAAACACTAGTCTGGTGATGGGCACACTAAAACCCCTGATGTAAGCCTTATACAAGGTATCCACGTAACAGAAGCATTTTGTACCCCCTTAGTGTTTTGAAATAAAAAATTAAATAGGGAAAGTAGTTTAATAAACACTCTCTCTTCTACCCATATGCCAGCTTCAACAGCTATCGACTCACAGCCAAACTTGCTTTGTTTATATCCTCACCCACTCCCTCCCTGATTGACTATTTTGACGAAAATCCCAGACGTCATGTCATTTCATGCATTAATATTTTGGAATATACCTCTAAAAGACAAATAATCTACAGATACTCTCTTAATTCCTCTCTATCTCTTTTTATTTCCCTTCCATTATCTGTTAAAAAAATCAAATAATTGTCCTATAAACAGAGTCTGGATTTTGCTGATTAAAACCTGTGGCATCATTTAATCTGATTCATTTTTTTCATTCCTGTTGTTTTTTTTCCTCATAATATTTCGCCTTTAAAAAAAAAACCATAGTCAGTTTATTTAATTTACTATCAATATTACAGCTTTTTCATCTTTGTACATCCTTATATTTTGAGTGTAGCTAATAAATTAACATAAAATAATAGTTAATAAATGAGCATTTAATAAATTGGATTTGTAAATTGTTAAATATACTATTGACAGTATTTATTTTTAACTTGCTAATTTAGTCCATTTATATTATTTGTGATTATTGACACATTTGGACTTCTTTCCACCCTTTTAGTTTATTATGAGGTTACAATTAACTTTGAGTGGATTGAACCATACTAATTTTTCTGATCAGCCTGTCATTTTTTAGGAACAATTTTTCAAAACATAAGGTTTTCATCATCATATTATTACCAAAGTGCCTAAATCTTCTTCACAGATTGGAATGATATATCATTTTCCCTTCATTAATTTTAGTGTTCTGTATGCTTTTGGCTTAGAATATTTTCTTGCAAACATATTGTAACTGGATTTTAATTTTACACAATAAAGAAGCTACATATTTTATTTTACATTTATTGTAAAATTATTGATATAAATGTATGTATTTCATAAAAAAAACTATTTTTGTTTTTGTGAGAAACAGGGAGGGAAAAAATATAAATGCAATGTAACAACCAGAAGTAAGTTCCCAACTGTATACTTTTAGGAAGTTATAAAATGCATGTATTAAAGCTCCTGTACTTTAGTCTGAAAGAAAATGACTAACTGTATCTTTTTAAAATGTTCAAATCAATAACCATAGTTTCTTGAAACACTTCCATTAGCTCATTATGTGTCTAAGTTTCCAATAACACACTCACAATCCCATCCCTATAACTACCACTTCCCCAACTAGACTGAGAATACTCGAGGTACTTGTCTTTGTCATTCTTTGTAGCTTAACAACTGGCACAGTGCCTGATATATAGTAAGTGCACTCTTGAGTGCTCTCTCTCTATATATACACACACACATATGTTATATATGTATGTATATATATGCAAATTTATCTGTTTATATATGTGTGTTTTATTTATGTATATGTAAATCTATATATATATGCATGTGTGTCTGTGTATTTATACACATACACACACACACACACAGGTGACCCTCGAACAATATATGTTTGAACTGTACAAGTCTGCTTATACATGGATTTTCTTCTGCCTCTGCTACCCCTGAGACAGCAAAATGAACCCCTCCTCCTCAGCCTAGTTAACTGAAGATGACAAGGATAAAGAACTTTATGATGATCCACTACCATTTAATGAAGTGTAAATATATTTTCTCTTCCCTGTGATTTTCTTAATGACATATTCTTTTCTCTAGCTTACTTTATTGTAAGGATACAATATAATACATATAACATATACAATATGTGTTAATCAACTATATATGTTATCAGCTAGGCTTCCAATCAACAGTAGGCTATTAGTGCATGAGTTTTGGGAGAGTCAAAGTTATATGAAGGGTTTTGACTGTGTGTGGGGGGGTCCATGCCCCTGACCTCTGCATTGCCCAAGGGTCAACTCACATACACACACGCACACACACACACACACACACACACACACATACATACCTATGTACACACACTATATATATACACAGCTTATATATATACGTATATACAGTTTATACATATACACACGTATATAAAGTTTATGTGTATACGTATATACACACACACACGATCTAAAGTCAGTGTGACAAGCGGCAGTTTTCTGACAGCTTATATTTTCAAGTATCTTTTAAAAAGTGTAGCAAAGTTTGAACCACCAGGATATCTCCTGTCCTAGTACTCTGCTTCTAGTTAACGCCCTCGAAATATTGCTGGCTGAAGCTGCTGAGCTGACACATTCGTTCTTCTAAAGAACATCATTTCCTCCCTTCCGTGATCTGCACCCTGGGGACGGTGCGGCACATAATGGAAGACATGCAAGCAGCAGCATTTAGATACTTGAATCTTCACTGCTAATCTTCATGCTTCTAGAACAATACAAATACTTTAGTTTTTAATGTACAAAACGTTTTGTTATTCTTTTAGAGGAGGTGTATGTTTAAAAAAAAATCAGAATGGGAATCACACATTCTAGGACTTTAGCCGTCATGAAATTCACCTTCATCCTTAAGGGAAAGAAAGACACATATGAGCATAACTGGAGGATGATGCCAAGTGCTAAAATGCAAATAAGCTTCCTGGGGGCAGCAGCTTGTGCCTGTTTCATTCTCCACCGCATTTGCAGAGATCCTGAGTTGTGCCTAGCATGCAGTGCTGCATAGACATTTGTTGAATGCTATGAGAATATATTGCAAAAAGGTTATATAAGTGCTTAATTTCTTTGGAAAATAAAATCTTCAGCATATTGTAAAAGGATCACTCACCTTCACACTGTATTTAAGTGAATCTAATATATTTTTGAAAAATGTGACATAACAAATTTAAAATAAAACATACAATTAGAAGCTAATTTTCTTAACATGTTTCACATTAAGACTTTAAAAAAATTATGAAATGAACAATTCCTAATAATAATGACCACACAGTCTGAGGTTTTGTGTTTTCCTTCTTTGTTAACCCTAGACCCTGTTATTGAAATGGAAAGTTAAACTGACATTTTTGCAAGTTTTTTTTTTCTTTTTTATAGTCTAAAGGTTAATGAGCTGTGGTGTGGTTTAGTGCTGCGTGTGCTAAGCTAGCACCTAATATGTTAAGTTGGGCGTGATTCAAGCCTTCCAAGAAAAGTGGTCTCAGACATTGCAGATGGGGGAGGGAAGACAGGAGGGAAGAAGCCTGTGCTATTGTGTTTGTGTTATTGCTCAAGAAAGGTGGTCCTGGTCAGCGTGCACTGCTGTTTGGGACTTTATACACAAGCTGTTCTCAGGGGGAACGTAAATATCCCACATTCCATTTCAAAAGGTGCTGGGTTATAGGTTATTGACCAGTTTAGGGATTTATAGCTGGAGTCAGTAATTGTTAAGGAAAAATGGCTCGACAATTTTATTATTGTGGAGGCCTGTTAGAAAAGTTAATCATGGATTTACCTAAGAACTAACTTGATCTTAACGGTAATGTATATGTGTGTACACACACATGCACATGTGTATTTATGATTATATATGTATGCTTTAATACAGACAGTGCTTTCACTTGCAACGTGAAATGTTATAATATGAATTTATATGCTTGTATCACATGGATAAGTGTACTGATAGTGTTTCATGAGAATATATAGATTATTGTAAATAACTGATATCTTGACAAATTAATCCATTCTGAACAATGAGAAAATTGTTGGTTTGTTTCAAATATCAGAGAACCAGGAAGAAAAAGAACAGAATAGCTATGAAAGCAAACTACTATTTACTAATAGGTTTCATATCCCAACTAAGAGAGAGAACCATACTCATGCTGGATACTTCGAGAGATTTCTGCAATATGTAACAAACGGCTTTGCTATGCCTTCCATTGACAAATGCATTATACTAGAATTTCACTCAGAAAATAGGCATGAAGTGTCTTCCACTAGTCTGACTTTGTGTTGTGAGGTTCTTGCACTCGTGAAGCTTATACTCCTGTTAGGGATGACTGACAAAAAGCAAGTGACAAATGATCGGGGCTATTATCTAATGTCGTAAATGGAATGAAGAAAATAAGATGATGACATAATCAAAAGTCACTGGGGTTGTCAACTTAAGATGTTCAGGAACATCCTTCAGAGGAAATGACCCCTGAGCAGAGATCTGAAGGATAAGATCAAACCAGCTTTGTAAAGAAACAGGGAAGAATATTCTAGAAAGTGGAAATAGCAATTATGAATGTTCTGCATCAAGAAAAGTTTCTGTGTGTTCCAGGAATGGAAGGAAAACAAAACCACTGGAAAATAGAAACTGAGATGGAAAGTCGGATGAGATGTCAGTGATGTAGGCAGAAGCAGATTGTGCTGGGTGGTGAGGCCAGGAGGAGTCCTTTGTTTACATGGTAGCAATAAGTGAGTCTGGGGAGATGAGTGAACCAAGTTCTGCTGTACTTCGTAGACACGGTTTGTGGTGTGTATGTTATTCTAAGTTTAATGGGAATCAGTGGAAAGCTTCAAGCATGTGTGTGATTTATGGCTGCTGAGTGAAGAATGAAGGGGACAAAGGTGTGATCAAATACTCCGTAACACTGAGTCGGGGAGGGCACTGCTGCTATTTAAACCAAGAATAGTTTCTAGAATACAGAGAAGGCAACCATATGGAGAGAGCCATGATAGCAGCTGTGGTTTTCAGTAGAGCGATAGAGCCAACCCAGTGGTGTGCCCGAAGGGTGGAGCCAAAGGAATAAATGTCCTACCTTCCCATTTCTCTCACTCTTTAATTTCCTGCTACCCCTCCCATTGCATAAATCCAACTGGGAGGATATCTGTCAATTTAGTTCATAATGCAGTTCTAACGAGGAAGCCTACCAAGGACACGGCCTACCAGTAAGCCACAAATAATGATGCAGTTTATTCCTATGCAAACAACAGAAGTATATGCAAATGATTTCCCAATTTAATGCAATGTCCATGAAAATCTCAAGTGGTTTTCTTTTTTTAAAAGTTTTAGCCATAAAGGATAAGTGAGTCTTTTTGATCAGTGGAGGGATCGCATAGCGTGTGAAGACACTGACAGTCTCTCAAGCCCCTAAGACCCCACTGGCACATATGTGTCTTTGGAAAATGGGTTGTGTGTGTGTGAAATGTAAGGGTTGTGATGTTAAAGGTGCAGCGCCTGGTGACACTGATACAGTGCATCCAAAAGACAGAAATGAAGTGTTCACATTCTCATTCTGCAAAAGCTCTGTTGACCTGAGTAAATCAATGGAAAAGTGACAATATGGCTACACCCGAATAAGCCAGTGGGAGTGGAACAGCTCTCAGAGATGGACATTCACCATGTGTACCAGACACATCATAATCAAACTACTGAAATCTAAAAACAAGAAAAAATGTTGACAATAGCCAAAGGTCAGGGGGATAAAATGACAAATTACATATAGAGAAGTAGCCATGTGAAAGGCTGCAGATTTCTCATCATAAAACAAAAATAAACAGATGAAAAACTAAAGAAAATTTATTTTCTTTCTTTTTAGAGATGGGGTCTCACTGTGTTGCCCAGGCTGAAGTGCAGTGGCACGATCATAGCTCACTGCAACTTCTAATTCCTGTGCTAAAGCCATCCTCTTGCTTCATCCTCCCGAGTAGCTGGGACTACAGGTGAGTACCACCATGCCTGGCTAATTTGTTTTTTGTAGAGAAGGGGTCCTGCTATGTTGCCCAGGTTGCTCTTGAATTGCTGGCCTTAAGTGATCCTTTCAAAGGATCCTTTGAAAGTGATCCCTCTCAAAGTGCAGAGATTATAGATGTGAGCCACCATACCTGGCCAAAAAATTTATTTTCGTTATATTTCCTAAAATGATGGATCAATACAGATTATGGTTATGAAAGATAATTTTTTGTTAGGCAAAGAAAACAAAAAAAAATTTCCTCTGCGATAGGAACACTATAGTTTTTACTGTTCTTTGAGATCAGTACATAGATGGACATACATTTAGAAAATGTGAAACTTTCATGTTTTTCAATCTAATGTAAAACCTTGTATCTAAATGAAATCTGTGGAATTTTATTTTTCTGGTTAAACTTCATGAATATGTATTACATACAATAGTCTGATATTCTCAATACCTACTAAAGCTTTAATAAGGTTTTATTTTAAATTGGGAGACTTTATTGAGGAGGTGAAATTTCCTATACAATTGTATTCTATAATAGCTTCTAATGAGGAAAGATATGTGTATGCTGAGATTTGCTGAATTACAGAAAGCAATGAGATCCTGATACTCTTGCGATGCAGATTATATTGCTTTTCAATATTCTCAGCATTTACTGTGTTAAAAGTAGCCATTAACATAAAGGAAAAAAACTGATCACAGGCAAGGAATTTAAAGTATGGAATTCATATTTTATATATATATAGCTCCAAACTGGCTAAAAAAAGGTAGTTTGGTTTAAAATGGCCTTGCATCTCATAACCATATGATCTAAAACTCTCATAATGATGCATTAAGCTGGCAAAAGTTTCCTTCCATATTGTCCTCCGTGGACATGTAGACCAATCTCCACTTTATTGTCCAGATGAAGAGAACTGATGATTTTTGTCTGAAGGAAACAGAAAGAACTGAAAGAATTTTATTGCAAAAGAGTTTTTTAAAATGTTTGAAAAGAGGCAGATCAGTCTTTTTAAATCTATATCTTTATTTCCTTACGAAAACAAACGGAGAGATGGGCGCTAACATGCGAGGGAACAAAGGAAGTAGCATGTTTTTCAAAGTCTCCCAGCCATGCGGCTGCTGCTGGGGGCCTTTTGTCTCGATGGTTTCCTGAACATGAGTGGAAAGCACCCCTCTCATAATATCACTTGAGCCTTCTCTCTTCTCGGTCCTCTTTTAGGTTGGCCATCGGGGGAATCACCAGATGGGAAGAAACCTTTCAACTCCATTACTCCTTTCCTATCCCTTCAACACCTTCTGGTGTCCAGCGGGGTTTTCACAGGTTCTAATATTACTGCAATGATTCAGCAAGCCCTTTGAATTATGTTCAGGAAGGGAATAGTATTCTCTTCCTAATTCTTTTAGGAATTCACCTTTCCTTCCTAAGAATGCAGACAAAGAGCCAAAATGTTGCTCCAAGTAAATGAAGTAAAACGATCATTATGGAGTTAAATGCTATTTTTTCAAAGTCTGGGTTGGTAACAATAAAACAGGAGTGAACGAGCCAGGTCATCAACTAACATTGCTTTCCTGATGTAAAACGCTCCCCTGAAAGTCGTGGGTGTACAACCATAGAAATGTAGAGGACGCTAAAATTAATAGCAGGTAAAAAAAAAGATCCCAACACTAACATTAATAGCACCTGGCATTCAAAATAATCTTCCTTGATTAACTAGTATAATATTTAAACTAGAAAAAAATAAGCACTTTGAGTCTTTCTCCATTTATAATTCTATCAGAGGGCCAGGTAGGAGCCTGGTAACAGTTACTTTTAGCACCTTCTAGTATAATAGGTAAAAGTCAACCAAATATACTATACTGACTGTAGGGATTGGTTATTCTCTGTCTGTTCCCTACCTCTGGGCCTTTTTTCCCCCCTCTATCCTGATGTCTGCCACCAGGTATTATCTGCAACAGAATGCAGCACACTCCTTTCCCTTAATCTCTGGCTTCCGGTTGGATCTAGCCAACGGGAGGGACGCACAAGGTAGTGCAGAGAGGAAGAATGACAGATCAGGGCATTTCTTCTCACGCCCTCTCTGCCTGTCCAAGGCTTTGGCCATGGCTGCCTTTCTCCAGAGCTGGCTCCTGTGAGGCAGCCCTTCCTCCAGGGCTGGAACTCTGACATCTCCTGCCCTTGCCCCTCAGGGTAAGGGGTCATAATAGATTTTCCCCCGTTCACAGTTTATGAATATCCAAAAAAGTCATTATTTGCCTTAATCCTGCATACTGCTCTGTAAATAATCTCCTTATTGCTTTATTTTCAATTTATCTTTTTGAGTGTCCCTTATATTTCATCTCTGGTCTTCTACGGTTAAGGATCTAAACTGTCACAGACTTTTTTGTGGGAGGGGGTGGGGTCATCTCAGTGCCCAATAGTCTCTCTAACTCGGGCAACAAATCCTTCTTCCAGAATGTTCCCTTTACTTGTTTTATACGCATAGGTTTCACTGATTTTTTCATGTTTTATATGACTCCAGCTCTGAGCATATTTATATGACATGAGGACAATCTGATTCTAGTTGGATTAATGAGTTACTTTAATGGGATTTTGTTGCTTGGAAATAAAAAACTTATTTACAAGACATAAAGCTGAGGAACTCCTGATTAATTTTACAAGATACAGAAAATTAGTCTATGGAAAAAGATCAATACAACGGATACTTAGAGATAAACAGTATTTTGACAGTACTTAAGTACTTGGACTTCTTTTTTTGAGGTGCAGCCCTTGCAGACTTCCCTTTATTTTGGCTTGATGTTCAACATTTGCTTAGATTGTTGAGTTGCTGCCATATCTTTTAAAAAAAATCTAATAAATTTCTTTTTTATGTTAAAACTGTAATTGATTTAACTTCTTCCATTTATAATTACTTATTCCTAATTAATACAATAGCTAATAGTCTTGAAATGTGAACCCTGGTACAATCTTCATATTAGACTTTAAGAACAATATAACAGAAGACACTTTGCAGGGGAACCTTCTTTTTCTGGTCACCAATTTGTCTCGTAGGGCAGCGGTCCCATTGGTGCCTTTTTGGCACCAAGGACTAGTTTCTTGGAAGACAATTTTTCCGTGGACCAGGAAGGATGGTTTGGGGATGATTCAAGCACATTACCTTTATTGTGCACTTTATTTCTATTATTATTACATTGTAATATATAACGGAATAATTACACAACTCACCATAATACAGAATTAATGGGAGCCCTGAGCTTGTTTCCCTGCACCCAGACAGTCCCATCTGGGGGTGATGGGAGACAGTGACACCTGAAGTGTGTTGCTTATGTCCAGTCTACTCTGTAATCTCGTTTTGGCTGCTGTCACTGCAGAAAACCCTGCTTCACAAAGATAGGATGTTGGAAATGGAAGCAGGCTTTTCAGTGCTTTGTGGCAGTCTCAGGATATTCCGCCTTGACTTTAATCCATAACGTATGGAGATTTGAAGTTGTCTCAAATATACTTTTAAGGCCACCATCATTTGCAATCTCAAGCAGTCGATCCTTTTCCAGCATGGACGAAGTCGATTCACCTGGCTTATTCACAAATGGGTTGCGGATCTATTCCTTCCCAGTTCGGGGATCTTTTGTGGATGGAAAGTAATGCTCGAACTCTTTTGAAAGCTGAGATAGGTGATCATGCACCAGCTGGGAGAAAGAAGGCCCTAGTTCAGTCTCTTTCAAAATCTTTGCTAATGTTTGAAACATGTCAAAAATCCCCATGTTCTCTCGTTGTCCCCATTAATTCCAATTTGGCTTTGAATGCAGCCACTTTATCTGCTGACTTGAACACAGTTGTCATTCTCCCCTGATGTGACAGATTGGGTTCATTGAGCAGGTTGAATATGTCACACAAGTAAGCAAGATTTGCAACCCATTCTGTCTCACTGAAATGTGCTGCCAGCAGTGACTGTTTTTCTAAAAGAAGTCTCTGGAGCAGCTCTTATAACTCAAAAACTCTGGCCAGTGACCTACCTTTAGAAAGCCATCTCACTTCTATATATAAGAGAAGACATGTGTGCTCTGTGTCCGTCTCCTCACAGAGCTGCACAAACAGACTTGAGTTAAGGGCATGTACTTTAATGTCGTTGATAATTTTAATGACATCCTGCAAAATGTTGTTTAGTGTAGGTGACATTTTTGGCTAGCCAGCATTTCTCTATGGATGGTGTAGTGTGTAGACTCACATTCAGAAGCAACCTCCTTGAGCTGAGTTTTGAAAAACTCCAAAAGCTTGTCTTTTAATGCAGGGTGCTTGGTCTCCCTGTGGTGAAGCAGTTTTGAAGGTTTCATGGCTTCTTGGATAGCCAGTCGGCACATATTATACAAAGAGGGCTTGGAGAATGTGAATCACCTGTTGCAGTGAACCCATAGTTTAAGTAGGACTCTTGGTATTTTCTTTTAAATGCAGCTTTCATTTTGTTGGCAGTCTTAGAGTCTTCTGCTGTCTTGTCATTGGGTCTTTCCCCCTTTTCAAAGAAGCTCTCCAGTGACATTTGTTTTTCACTCATTTTTGCTAGGTTTAGCTTACGGGCTTACCAAAACTGTGACCGAGACAAGTGTGCAGTGTGGGAGAGAGGTGCAGATAGAAGTGATAAATAAAATAATGAGGGGGCCACACGTGGACTAAAATAAGTGTCACTTTCTGACTTAGAGCCTGCCACCAGATGCAGCTTAATAGTCACTTGCCACTCACTGTTAGGGTTTTGATATGAGTCTGCAAGCAATTGATTTATTATGGTCTCTATGCAGTCAAACCTCTCTGCTAATGATAATCTATATTTGTAGCCACTCCCCAGCCGCTAGCATCACTGTCTCAGGTCCACCTCAGATCATTCCAGGCATTAGATTCACATAAGGAGCACGCAACCTAGATCTCTTGCCTGCGCAGTTTACAGTAGGGTTTGCGCTCCTGTGAGAGTCTAATACCGCCGCTGATCTGACAGAAGGCGGAGCTCAGGCGGTGATGGGAGCGATGGGGAACGGCTGGAAATACAGAAATACAGATGAAGCTTCGCTTCTTCGCCCTTCTGTGCGGCGGCGGGGGTGGGGAGGGGTTGGGAGGCGGGTACCGCAGCTGTAGGGTAATAAAAGTCTATAGAACTCTGGTATATAGCTGTATGATACAACATAACTATTTCTGAATTTAAAAATTAGGTGCCCATGCTATGTTTAAAATGTATATAAGACATAAAGTCTCCTGGTATGGTTTTTGAAGAGTTTCTCAATGTCTAGCCACTCTTAAGTACTTTGGGCAACACTCTTAAATATTTGCTTATCTTTGATGTAATTAGTTTATGAACCCCTACTTGCCCGGGGGACATTCCCAGAGTGGAAAGAGTGTGAATTGCATTTAGGTGGTCTTTTTTTTTTTTTTTAACGTAATTTCTGAACTTGTAAGACAACCCTAGGAGAGCAGGCAAACACTGTAGCCATAACATGCTGCTGTTGCAATGGCTGGAACCCACTTGCAGAAGTAGGGGGCCTCCTCTGCAGAAGAGAAAGGACCCATCTTTCTAGGCACGTGACTGTTCCTCTGCCAAGATATGTGCTGCTCCATCCCTTGCGTGGTGATCATCATAACCTAACACTTCCTCTCTCTTCCCTATTCTTTCTCAAAGGAATTGGAGGTCATAGAAAAGCTAACCTGAGGCTTAGCCATATTCTGTGCCTGTGAATATACCTATTTATTTTGAAGAAAAAGAATATATTACTTTCACTGGAAACTAAAAGAGCAATTTTTATCCAGCCTAACCAATAAAATCCCAGCAGAAAATGGCAGTAAAGATGTTTTAAACTGTTCCATTTTTGTTAAGGTACATTGGAAAAATAATCTTCCTTCTTGTGACCACACCAGTTTTTCTGTGTTCTGGATATTGCATGTTGGAGGAAAATCTACATCTTTCCATTTCACAGATGCTAATAATTACACATTCTTTTTTGCCTCCAAGAGGCATATTGAAGATCTCACCATATTCAATCTGGAAGAAAATAAACTTTATTGAAGGCAGGGACTATCCCTCTCTTATACATCGGAAAATCCTTAGCTCATGTTACAGTGCTTAGCATAGAGGAAATAATAAATATTTATTGAATAAATTATTAAATGGCTAGCTGTTATTGATTATACATTGATATAATATGAGTTGAGGGATCTTTCAAGTCTTGTAATGGAGTTGACAGATAGTTTGCTAAGGTGATGGAATGCGAGGTCAGAGTTTAAGAAATTTATCAACAGAAATTCCTTTAACTCAAGTAAAATATAATTAAGATCATTGTCAGAAACAAGAGGGTCAAATAACATGCATTTTGGAGCAAATATATACAGGTAGGCTTGAGATTTAGGGGCAAAACAAAAGCACCCTGAGTTTGAGAAATCTGTTAAGTTCAGATGCATTTTGGCTGAAACAGCCTTACAAATTGAAAAAATAATGATTTTTTTTGATGTTAGGAAAAAACATGACATCTTAGTCATATAGTATCTTTTAGTCAATTAGGCTGCAATGGATGCTGCAGTGAGCAGCCCAAATGCCCCGATTAAAGACAGAAGTGGCTGAAAATATGGGCACCTAAGAGCTCTCGGTTAAACCCTCTGGAATGATCGAGGTCAGCCTGATAGAACAAGCTGCCTACCCCCAGGACCTCATCCGATTATTGGTTGATGAGGAAAGATAAAGGATCTTGAAGGTTCATCCCAACTCCAGAACTTTATGTGGTGATGGCTGTGGTCTTTACTGTAATTGTATCTTATTTCAACACATCCCTCTGCCAGTTCCCCTACAGGCTTTAATCCTGAGAGCCTTCCTCAGTAAACTTAGTCCTTGCAAATGTTTATATTACAGTCTGTTTTCTGGGAAAACCTGACCTAAGGCAATGGGTGTGCTAGGTGTGGTGGGAGGAAACAGATCACATCACAGAATTGTAGAGGGGGTGGGTCACCTGTTGTCAGACAGTAGGTAGGGTCCTAATAGCTGCCGGCATACTGTAGTGAGTGCAATTGTGATGCCTTTCGCTTGTGGTGAACTGGAGTGGAGATCAGCGAAGAGGAATGTTCTAAATGGCGCACTATCCCTGGGGAAATGAATACTACTTATAAGGACAATGGAATCTAATGGCTCTTGCTAAATGCCCCATTGATGCTCTGGAAAAAGAACAATGAAAGACTAGGGGGATTAATCACCCACGAAGTGTGAAAGGGAGAGAGCCATTGTTGCTGCATGTAAAAAGACTCCTTTCCTTGGGCCAGAAAAATCTGAAGATCAGCTCCAGGACTTAATTCAGTGAGAAGCAGAGCTCCAGAAAAGGTTTTATTCTCAGTTCTTGTAAATTGTCTGTGCCAGTGTCAGGGCCCCAGAGGGTGCTAGTGTGGCCCTGACACTCGGGCTGTGCACAGCTGGGTTAATGCTCTAGGAGATCTTTCAATCCCATCTCCGTTACCTTCTGGTGGTGCCTTCTCCATATGAGTCAATTGTTCCTTAATGACCCAAAGAGCTCTAAAAATATCACATGGTCCTTGAGGATGACAGCGAAATACCATCACTCAATCAAATATCCCCTATTGAAACTGCTGTTCCATTTATAGTACCTGTGATTGAACAAACTAAAACGGACTCAGATCCATGGTATGATCTGGTGAATGTTTTCTCTTTTATCCCTACCAGGCAGAAGCCTCAGAAACAGTTCAAATTTACATGAGATGGTAACAGTAAACATATCCAGTCTCTCTTCACAGCTATGTTAACTCTCTTGCCCTGTGTCTTAATATAGTTTGAAGGGAACTAGGTTTTTCTGAACTTTCTTCAAAATATTATATTCATTTGCTTGATGGCATCATATTGATTGGACCAGATGTGACGAGAGTGGAAAGTTCTTTGGACCAGATAAAAAAGGCTGCACTTGGTTCACAAAAGTGTCAGCATAGTCTAAGGGTACCAGAAGAAAGTATATGTCGGCTGCCCCACAGCTCAACTAAAGCATGGCCTGGAGAGGCAGTGAGGAGAGGAAACCCAGTGGTAGAACTCTGGGCAATGAACCTGGTCATTTGCTTTGTAAGTAAAGAGAAGTTACCAGATTCATGGGCAGTGGAGAAGGGCTTGGCTAATCATGAGTCTAGAAAGATAAATTATGAATAATGAAGCCCCCCCAAAATTTAGGTCCACCTGAAACTTCAGAATGTGAGTTTGTTTGGAAATAGGGTCTTGACAGATGGAATTAGTTAAGACAAGATCATACTGAGTAAGATGGACCCTTCTCAAATAACTAAGTGTTCTTATAGAATGCCATGTGAAGACAGAGACACACAGGGAAGAACACCACACAACAACACAGGCAGAAATTGGAGTAATGCATCTGCAAGCCGCAGAATGCCAAGGATTGCCAGCAACCACCAGAAGCTAGGAGAGAGGCCAGGAACAGGTTCTCCCTTCCAGCTCTTCAGAAGGAACCAACTTGGCTGACACCTTAATGTCACTTCTGGCCTCTAGAACAAATTTTTTGTTTTTTTAGACTATAGAGTTTGTGGGAATTTGTAACAGCAGTTCTAGGAACTAATACAATGAGGACAAGGAAATCTGGAGAAGAGGTATATGGATAGACCAAAAGAGTGAGCAAGAAGTTTAAACATTTTTTAATTTCATACTTATACCTACAAGAAAGCATCCACTAAATAAGAGACCTTAAACAATCAAATACATAGTGATTGGATATCAATCAGCTTTAGTGGCAGTTTACTTCCACAACCTCTCTTTAACTATCTCGTTTTTTTACTGTGTTAACATTCTCATTGTTCTAGAACAAGGTAATGTAAGTGTCCACTTTAAGAAGATAGTATTAAAATTGCAAATGCAAAACAAACTTGAGAATTAGGTGTAAAAATTAAAAATTCAAACTCTTAACTAGGTCTACCATATGTTATATTCTCATTTATGTCACACACATACACAAACAGACACACAAATACATACACAGAGGTACACACAAATATAATTTGGAGAATGAGGCAACATTGTACAGATTTTAATTCTTGGATATTTTGCTTTGAGTTTGACTGCGAAAGTGTATGTTAAAAATGTTTAAGTATAATTGGTGTCCGTTATATAAAAATGAGCCAAAGGAATGGAAGGTTTATGGCTTGAGCCTAGTTTTATACCCATTATTTAGTCTACCAAGTTTCAAGTTAAAAATATCTTCATTTTCCTTTATAAACAAGCATGACATTATTTCTTACAAATCTAGCATTGTAGTAAATAACATCTCTGTACATAGTTTCATAAGTAAAAATGTATACATAAATAAACAAATAAACATTTAAAAGTACATTGGAAAATAAAGAAAAGACATATAAATAACGCCTAAAGAAATCAGCATGGCTACACAAGAAATTCTCTAGTGAAGTCAGATATAAACAAAGAACATTTTAAAGGCACATGACCTCATAGATGTAGAACAAGTAAGAAGATATTATATGAGGAAGAAAATGACTAGATGAGCTCACTGTTTTCCTATAAGAAAAATATAAAGTTTATAAAGCCATGCATGTTCGATGGAGCTTAGTCCCAAGACATTCACCATCAAAAGAACCCAGTCCAAGTGAGAGAAGTAATTTTAAAATATATAAATTTCACATGCCAATTCTTTAAATTATCCATATTTAGGACCATATATAATTTTGAATTTTCAGCCCTATGTTGTAATTTTTTTTGGTATATCGTTTATATAATATTTATGTAGAATATAAATCATATAATGAGAAACTAAATTTTGTATTATATTAAATTATATAACAGAGACAGACAGAATGAGTAAAGAATAAGACCATGCATAATCAAATGCCTTTCAAATTTAGTAAGTATATGCTTTGAAGCTACTATAGTATAATTCAAATTCTTCACCTGTACTTTTTAAAGAAATAAAATGACTAGATGATCTTCAGCAAAAGTACCTAACATCAGATTTATTTTTCCTTCAATATCCAATTTCCCTTGCAAAATGCAACTGTGATTCCACTTTTTTTCTTCAATTCCACTGAAGTAAAATTTCTATGCTTCATAGTCAATGTTGTTGGTTCTCAGCCCCTCCTGTTTTTCTCCTTCTTCTCTACCACTTAAGCCCTGAAGTTTCTCAGGAGGCAACAGTGGTTCAAGGTAGAGATTTCTGTAGTCAAAAGGAGGGGAAGGGAAATCAAAGAACTCTCAAAAGTTAATACATTTTATTCTGTAACAGTAATAGCAAAATAAGAAAAACCATGCAAGAAGGCAACACACCTATATTGTAGGATTACTTTTTTTTTTTTTTTTTGAGACAGAGTCTCACTCTCTTGCCTGGGGCGAGTGCCGTGGCGTCAGCCTAGCTCACAGCAACCTCAAACTCCTGGGCTCAAGCAATCCTACTGTCTCAGCCTCCCGAGTAGCTGGGACTACAGGCATGCGCCACCATGCCCGGCTAATTTTTTCTATATATATTTTTAGTTGTCCAATTAATT
>RJWJ010017895.1:0-32344 GCA_004363605.1 Indri indri
GTACTCCATGGTATACATATACCACATTTTATTAATCCACTCATGTATTGATGGACACTTGGGTTGTTTCCACATCTTTGCAATTGTGAATTGTGCTTCTATAAACATTCGGGTGCAGGTGTCTTTTTCATAGAGCGACTTTTGTTCTTTGGGGTAGATGCCCAGTAATGGGATTGCTGGATCAAATGGTACTTCTACTTGTATCTCTTTAAGGTATCTCCATATTGCTTTCCACAGAGGTTGCACTAGTTGAAGAAGACCCCAAAGGCAATCACAGCAACAACCAAAATAAATAAATGGGACCTGATCAAATTAAAAAGCTTCTCCGATTCTTTAGCAAGGCATGCCTTACATACATCTGTAAGGTCCAGGTTCATTTACAATGAGCAATCTAGTTACAAGTTTATCCCACAAAAAACGTGTTCTTCAGAAACACTATAGTAAATACCATTCTCGTAATACAGAGAGGTCTGTTCAAGGTCATTGACATGTTTGTAAAGAATTATGTTGAAGGTCATTCATTTCCCCTGGATGTCCCCAGACAATGAGTGAGCTGAATATCTGGTGTTAACTCTTTTCCTCCCAATTGTTTATAGAATGGAGAATTCTGGGTTGACAGGTTCTTTGGTTGGATTTTTCCCTCAGCACTTTGAAGCTATCATTTCATTATCTCCTGGCATCCGCTAGTTGCTAATAGAAATTTGCTGTCAGTGTAACTGTTGTTCCTTTGTAGATAATCTATTCTCTATTTCTGTTAGCTTTCAAGATATTATCCTTATTATTATCCTTTGCAAGTTCTTTATAATGTTATAAAATGTCTGAGTATGTATTTAATTTCATTTATCCTGACTGGTAGTCAAAGTGCACTTTCAATCTTAGTATTCACATTTTTAATTTGGGAAAAGTTGCATTTGTTTTCTTATCAAGTGTTGCTTTCCTATTATTCTCTGTTTTCTTCTGCTGAAATTCATTTCAGACAATTGTTGGAGTCTTTCAGTCTACCTTCTGTTTTTCTTAACTACACTATATATCCATGTACACACATTTTTCAAATTACTTTATCACTCTCACAGTGAATTTCCCTCATCATTCACTTTTCTCTGTGCCACTGTCCCAGGGTTAAGTTTATTCCATCTTTAATCTTTTAATTTTTCACTTTTAAAACATTCAACTTTTTTATTTCATTTCTGGCTGTGTTTTACAATTTCTTTTTGTTATTTTTGAATGCTTGTCTAAGTGATCTCTTGGTCTGAATTCTCACTGAGAGAATATAAACATACTTTCTTTTCATAGGTCAAAATGAAGAAAAAATACGTTTTTTCCACCACCATGATACAGTCTAAGGAAATATTTCTGATGCATCATATTTCTAAACAAGTAGAGACCAAGGGAACTTCTACAGATCAGTCAGTTTGGTTCTAGTGTCTGGGAAGATAATGGAGCTGTAGATAAATCAAGTTACTTCCAATTTTCAAGTCTCTAAAAGATCCTGAAACACTAAGAAAGAATCAATATGTCTTAATGAGGAACAAGACCCAGTAGCCCAATTGAATTTCATCTTTCACACCAGAATCATGATTCTGGAGGGTGAAGAATCAAAAAGTTCATATATCGAGATTTCAGTAAGGCTGTATTTAGGCAGACTTATCAATACACATTGGAAGAAAGGTTCATGTGAAAGCTCAATGTTGTAAATATCTGCAAATTAGGAATACCAATATTAACATAATACCTATATTAATATAAAAATATTAATAGCCAGTCATGTGATTTTGTAGTAGACGTATTTATGTATTAATCAGTACCATTCCTTATATTAGCTAATACCCTTCCCATTTCTGTCTCACTCCTTCTATAATTGCTTGTACAGACTCAAAGATAGATCTTAAAGAGTCAAAGGGACCACAGAGATCATCTAATCCCAATTGTTTGATTGTGCATTTCCCATAAATGTTGGTTCTAGTGAAAATTAAGCTGGAGCGGAATTTCAGTATGAGGTAACAACATATGATCACAAGGGTTTTGCTGTCGGCAGAGTGGAAGGTCTGGAACACCGGGCAGGTGAAAGGGAACAGTAGGGGACAAGAAGACAGCTCTGGAAGGTCAGGAATGCCAGGCTAAAAAGAGATGCAGAAGGAATTCTGTTGGGAATGAGAAACTGGATTATTGGCTTCCCAAATTCCACTGACACAAGCTGATGGTAAGACACTGCTGAGTTTATTGTTCCTCTAAGTAACTGAGAAGACGCCAACAGATTTGGTATTGTCTGAGAAGGCGAAGTCAAGGCCAGATTTTATTGAGAACTTAATATTTGGTTTAAAGTATGTCTTTCAATGTGAAACTTGGTTAGGATTGGGTAGTTTAGGATTGGTAGACACAGCAAGAGAGGATTTGGTGGATTGTGAGGTGAGGATTCCAAAAAGTCTTAGGATGTAAACTATTGATGTTTTTACTGAAGAGTTGTTTGGTCTCTCAGAAAGTACCTGTGATAAACCATACATTTCATTTATTTATTGAGCAAGAGTCTCCTTGTGTTAATAAAGATGATGGAATAGTAATGTCACATTAATATAGCTAGAAAGCTGTGTAGGGATAGGTGGCTTCAGTTCTCAGAGTCATTGGAGGTTCTTGAGCAGGAACATCATTTGATGAGAGTTTTATTTTATAAAGATTTTCCTAGCATTTATGAACAGAATGAAAAAATATGTGAGAGACAAAAAACAGCATTAGCTGGGAAGATGTTTTGCAGTAGCAATTAGTAAATGTACCTGAATATATGAAACAAAATGAGAAGCGAGGCAAAAAGAGAAAAAAAAAAATGAACACTTAAGTAAATAGGTAGAGGTTAGATGAGGGAAAGTTAAAGAACGTTAGGAAAAAACAGAAATTCAAGATGTTAACTTTTAAATCTGAATGCCTGTGGGACACCTAATTTTCCTAACAGGGTCAGATCTTTCTAACATGTTTTGTGGAGATTGTCCCATTCATTACACATGACTGCACTGTCTGCATTAGCCCAGTGCTTCTTAACCTCAGCTGCAAAATACAATGTAAAAATACCAATGCCTGAGTCCTAGTCCAGAATAATTGAACCTGGACATATGGAAATAGAGTCTGGGCCTCAGAATTTTTTAAAACTTTCCCAGGTGATTTGATGAACTATAAGTGTATAGACCCTGCAGAGAAGTACTGACATCTAGTGCTTGGTCCTTGACTTCAAGTACATTAGACTTTGGTTGGAAAAAAGATATAACCAATAAGGTTCACAATCCCTTTATTTCACCCCAGCTTGGGATATCACCAAGCCCTTCAGGACTTTCCAAGAGTGACAGGACTAAAAAGACTTTATTCTTAAATTTAAAAATAAATTTATATATGAACATATCTTGTACTTTTGGCTAAAATGTCAGTCCTTCGTTGGGTCGTGTTAACAAGATATAGTCACCAATATCTCAGTGTGGAAAAGGACCAGCTCTACTGTAATATACAGTGATTATTGAATTAATTCAGCCTGCTTGACTGGAGGACCCTCAAACATAGACACACTACCTTTTTAATAACTTTTGAACACTCAAATTAGTATATTTTAATACCTTCGTTTCTGTGAGATGTCCCCTTCTTTAGAGAAAGGCTTATGATATCTGCTGTTTCTCAATAACTCATCAGCTGTCCCTCTCACTCTATCCCAGGCTGTCTCTGATTGTATTAAGCAGGCTGCAGACAAGGTCTCAGCTGGGTCTGAGATGATGTCAGTGCTTCTGATAAAAGGTTTTTTCCCCTAGATAATTCTAATTCAGCTTATTGCTTTTCATTTGCAGTCTCCTATGTTCCTGTAGATACTAAATTCAGCTGGAGGATTTTCTCTTCTCAGAAAGTTAAACATCTGTTAATGAAAAATGACCAGAAGTAAAGCACTTATTAGAATTTAATTACAGAGCAAATTATGTTTTTTTAATAGTTTACAATGTGATCCTGCTTACTAAAAGTGGTGCACTCTATTTTACAAATTTCAACTTTATCCCTATGCAACAACCAAATTATCTTAATGGGTGTCCAAGTGACAAATTAGATGAATGCCTTCCCCCTGAGTCATTTTCTGATAAAGACACATCGTTTAGTTGCAAGATGACAAACTATGTGTTCAAAGTGACAAATAGTTTAATTAAAATTTACAAGCGGTTAAATACTGTTTGACCCAAATGGAGGCTGTTATCATGAATCAATTTCGGAGGAGGAACAGGCTTTCAGAAAAATCAATCCCAAATAACTATAACACTTTGAACACATCGTACAATCTCTTTACGATGTTTTTGAACACCTCTTCAGGTTAGCGGCAGTTTTTACCTGGTTCAAAAAGAATTTCAATCTAGTTGAAAAGAATTTGAGAGTTTTACTTAGTACTTAAACTCTATTCAGTTTCATGAATATTTAATATCATGTTCAATATTCAAGCAAAATGCTCTTCTATCTTAAGAGAAAATAGCTAAAATTTTGATGAGTTATGGCTTTTTATTGCACATACAGGCCAATGGAAATTGCAATCATCTTTCATGAAAAGGCTGGATAGTTTTTATTGTTTGAGAATAAAGGTAGCCATTGCATTTACTTACTAATACAGTAAATGTAAAATTGCTTAAGTAACATGCTTTATTATTTATGCTGCCAACCACATAATGTGAGGGTAGTTTCATAAAAAATATAAATTAGAGAAATTTCATATGCCAGCAGGCTGTAGATCTGTTTTATGACTCTGACTTAGCAGGTGCCCTTCTATTTTAGTCATGCCCTGTAATGAAGTACATATTTAAGCAGTATTGAAATGCAGATAAAAATATGATGCATGTAAGGCGAGTTAGTTCCTTTCTCTAGTGACAGTGTACTTTACAAGCTCCATCATTACTAGTAATGACTTGGGATTCTTTTCATCAATTCGACTGAGCTTTTTGCTCATCTGCTCCACACCAAGCTTGATAAGGTTTTAAGAAACACATTTTCTCAATTTTGGTAGTAGCTAACATTGATGGATTTGTCAGATATGGAAGACTCATCTATGAAATTTAATAAAATTTACTAATAAGGTTAGATGTAGCCCATAGCACCACTGTCTAAACTAACATAATAAATAGAAAGGATCAATGAAACATTCAAAATACTTATCCGAAATATATATGCCATTTCTTTCCCCAAAATATTAAATTTGCTTATAAGTAAGAGGCAAATGATACTACTGGGGATCATTTTAAGTTGTTCATATTATACTCGTATAGTATTATCTTGGAATCTTTTTGTTGTTGTTGTTGCGGGGCAGGAGAGAAAGGATCTCACGCTACCTTCCAGCCTGGTCTTGAACTACTGGCCTCAGACTCCCAAGTAGCTGAGATTACAGGTGCTAGCCACCACACCCAGCTGTTTTATTTTCTTGTCTGTAGAAAAAAAACTTAAATTTTCACCCATAGGTATGTTAAGAGACATAATAATTAAGCATGCTGAAAAGCATAGTATTTGCACTAGGATATAATGACAATTTATTATTTACAATGTGTCCTATGACTCCACTTAAACTAACAAAGCCAACAAAGTTTGATTTATGAGGACAATTTTCAATGGTTACCACCAAATACTTAAGATTTAAATGTGCTATATGTAAATCAAGAGCTTGTTTGCAATGCCAGATATCAACTGGACAGATAGCTATGATTTTGACAAGCGATTTGTTTCAAATAGGAGAATATTTTATAAAAGGTCAAAAGTATAAAATGTTTCATCCTCTGTTGAAATTAATGATTCAGCTAATGTCTATAATGCTGTTTACAGTATTATGAAAGACATACAACCTCTAATTATCTATAGTAGTCATAAATAATTGTCAAAAATGCAAATGAGAAAAATTCTATCAAATTAAAACAATTAGTTCACTGGTTAAAATTTCCTCTCATATTAGAAACCTCTTACTTTCTAAAATATGACACTGAAAAATGAAGGAATCCTTTAGCATACTGTTACTGAAACATTATTGAAATTCCACTCTGAAATACAAGCACAAATGATAGATAACAAGTATAATGCAGACTATATAATTTTCTGGGCATTCATTTATTACCTTGTTTTCCATTTTTACACCATAACACTACTTTAGCAAACTAACAGACCTTAAGCATGTTTCTCTCACATCTTAAACACCTCCAACACAACCTCGGAATTCATTCACATAATCTGAGTTCTCCTTTTAACCTACTGACTAACCTAACAAAATAATCTATCCTTGAGCTTTGTGCCAAAATACATAACTTCTGAGAAGACATAGGCTAATTTTGTCTTATTCTTTTCATTTATTAATTTTATAAGTTTATATATATTTTAGCATTGCTAATGCTAATGTCAGCATTGCTAATGTCAGTATTGACAATAGACAGAAACTAAGACTTCCGGCTATGACATGTAAAACAAAAATCCATTATAGTTGTAAAAAAGAGCTTTCCAGATTTGTGCAAGGGTCAGTTCAAGGGCAACCCACAGTTTGTACTACCAGTCCGACAATCCTGTGTGAAACACTGTCTGAGTATTTAGACCATGCACAGAGCTGTATTCATACTCCTCTCCTCCGGCCTTGTTAAGCTAGATCAATGCTCCTCAAAGTGTGGTCCTTGGATCCATGTGGGTTCCCACCCATGCGGCAGCTCTGTGACTTATCTCCAACCCTTCTCCCCCTTGCTCACTCTCCTCCGTGGACACCAGCCTCCTTGCTGTCCTGGTTACAAGCCAGACACGCCCCAACTAAGGGCTTCACATTCCCTCTGCCTGCAGCATTCTTCCGCCAAACACCACTTGAGTTTTTCTCACTTTCCTTTCAAATCTTTGTCCAATTATCATTTTCTCAATGAGGCCTGCTCCGACCAGGCATATACATTGGCTGCACTTCCTAGTACTCTCCATCATCTGTCTTTCCCTGCTCTGTTTTTTTCACAGTACATATTATATTCTAACATGCCATATATTTTAACTATTTATATACCCACAGTTTATAATCCATCTGCCCCCACTAACACATAGACACCAAGATAGCAAGGTTTTGAGGACGTTTTGTTAAGTAAATGCATCCCCAGGGCCTAGAGCATGGAAGGCCAGGAAGAAAATAAGTAGTTGGTAAAAATATTTATTGAATGAATGAATTAAATACAGTAAATATATACTTCAAGTTCTAAACACTGATTATACATGGGGATATAGGATTTTATTAATAGTATTTTGCTGCGACTACTACTATTACTTCTTATACTAAGGGCTATACGTTTGGTGCCTACATAATGTGTTCCACGCACCATAGACTCTTTCACACAAATCATCATACGTGTGCTCAATGCTGCTATTACTTGCATATTATTATCACCATTACTACCATTTAATAGCTGAAGAGGCTGAGAGTCAAAGAATTTAAGTGGTCACACAGCTAGAAAGTAGAGGGATTAGAAATAGAGCATGGGTCTTTCAATCTCCAAAGATTTTACTGTTACCCATTAGACAATACACAAAATGCTGGTCTCTAACATTGTTTTGATAAAAACTGGTCATAATAATCCTTTTTTCCCTAATATCTTTTATATACACTCTAATTCAAGGACCTATTATTTGCCACAGGAACTAAGATAATAATTTTCCAACCGGTATTTCTCCCTTTTTATTCTCCAATCCATTAATATTCCTAAAGTACAGCTGTAATCATGCCATTAATATGATCAGAGTCTTCCAATGTGTCCCCGTTAGGTCCATATTTTCTTTATTATAGGACTCCAGTTTCCTTGCCCACTGATGCAGCTTTCTCTCCCCAAACCCTACCCCAATAAGAAAGCTAGATTTAAAGGAACCAGTAATGACAGGAATAAAAGGTCTGCAAAGTTGAGTCCTGTATTTAACCTGTTGGGTTCATGGATACCCAGGTTTTAAATAGGTCATAACACTAGTATCATCATTTCCTTCAAAAGATTGTCACTCTTTTTCTTCAAATCAGCAGGTGTGCACATGATTAAAACAAGTTACAGAAGACTAGGGGTAGATTGAGTATCTAAATCATAATCATCTCAATAGTGAACACAAGAACAGGGGACCAGTTGTCACATTGCAGCACCTCTCAGATCCTGAAATAATGAAGTAGATGACTTAGGACCCTTTTGGCAGCCACTCAGAAAGAAGCGCAAGCTCCCTCAGGGCAGAGGCCATCTCATTCACTACCGTATCCTCAGCATCTTGTGCAGTGGCTGGCACAGAGTAAAACTCAGTAAATACTTCACTTTATTGTTTTTATTGCTATTATTCTCATTGAAACTCTTAATTATTAATTCTTATTTTTCATTATGTGTACTATACTTGCAGTAACATTGCAGGAGGTACAAGAATTAGAAATATTTAATGAAATAAATGGTACCAATTGTAAGGTCTGTAATGGCATCCAAGCATTCCCAGAGTGATCCTAGATTTCCAGATGAAATCCAGTGAAGGATCTGAAGTACCTTTCTCTGTCCGGAATCCCTAATACTTTTCTGAAGATAACTGATGTGAATTTTCACAGGAGTAAATGAACAGCCAAACTCCATTCGCTCCTGCCTAACTGTACCGCTGCCTTTGTTGGTACTTCAATTAATTGAGACGAGGTTTCAGTTTGCTATTATATTAATATTGGACTCTGTTGTGCAGACTTCCCTCAATACCAAGACCCTGCAGTTCACAGTGTGAATTGTTCTGTCTAGTCAGCAATAGACCCGGGAGTGAGGCAGAATGTTTGTATTTAATTATGGAAAGCATATTTTCCCAGATGAGTTGGCTCACAGGTGTTCTTCATTTTCTGTGCTCTCTAGTGGAGAAAGTTCTTTACTTTCTACACATCTAGGTTGTGTGTGGCCTAATTCTGCAACAGAACTGCATCCTCTGCAGGATATGATACTCTGTAATAAAAACTCAATCTTGCATTTCCATTTTTACAGATACTTTAAAATATTGCATTAGTTAATTTGGCAGAATTAAATCAAAATGGAACAATACCAGTGGGGATAAGGTATCATCTGTTGCTTCTCTTTGCCTTTCCCCTAACCCTTTCTTTTTGTGCGTGTTCTGTAGTTATTTACACTTTAAGTTCATTTACTTTTCCTTTTAAACTTACCATGTTACTAATGATAACTAAAAGCGATTGCAATCTTTCCCAATCCAACAGATCTGTCATAGTCCCTTATTTGTCGTAAGGCATGTATAAAATCGGAGTTTACTCATGCCTGGAAACATGTGGCATTTCTGCCTCCCTCACTTTATGATGCAACACTAGGTCAACTTTGACTTCAGATACTGTTTTATTTTGTTCTTTCCTTAATGAAGAGATTAGATAACAAGCTGTTGACAGAGGATTAAAACTTGACTCTAATCTACTTTTATTAACTACATGGAGCCTTTGCAGATGTCTCGAAATCCAATTGGGATTTTAAAATAACAGCAGCAGCCCAGGAAAAAAGATGAGTGTAACTCTGACCTTCTCCACAAAGAAATGTCCCAGTTCTGAGTGATCAATTTTCCCTTGGATTCCAGACTATACAACTCATCTAACATAAACTTCATCTATTTTTTTTTTTGTATTCTTTTGAGCACTTTATGTCTAATTAGGTTGTAAATTCCTTGAGGGTTAAGACAAGAGTCTAGCAAAGAGCCTTGTACAGAATATGTAGTGCATCATTTTGTCCCCATGTGGAATTGCTTTATTTGAACTATGCATTTATTTTAAATATGCCACAATGAAAAATGCATTGTTAATGGGGGAAAACAAACAAACAAACTCTGCAAAATAATTTAAAGAGGCTCATTATTCTGAGAGACTGTTGGCCCAGGGAGCCATACTCAAGAAACCTTGAGTAAGTGATCACAAAGCAGTTGGGTTACAGTTTGTTTTTGTGCATTTTAGGGAGACAGGAACTGCAGGTAAGTTCATAAATCAATACATGGAAGGTATACATTGGTATGGCCCAAAAAGGTGGGGCATCTTGAAGGGAGGGGCTTACAGATTATAGGTGGGTTCAAAGATTATTTGATTTGTAATTGGCTAAAGAAATAAAGCTTTGTTGAAAGGCTTGGAATGTTTTAAGTTAAGATAAGGAAGTCTGTTAACCAGAGACAAGCCACAATATACAGACTCAAGTGATCTATTAAATATTTTGATGACCTGCAGATGTGATTTAACCTTTACCTTACATGGCCTCAGGTCCCTTTAATAATTTAGCATCTTATTGTCACAATGAGTTTGTTTTGTCAATCTTATGATCTCTTTTTTATTATTGATGCTGGTCAATTGTTTCTAAACTCTAAAAGGGAGGGGGTATAACAAGGCATGTCTTACCTCCCTTCCCTCCATGGCCAGGAACTCAATTTTAAGGTTTTTCTGGGGTCCCCTTGGCCAAGAGGGGTCTGTTCAGTCAGCAGGGAGCTTAGGATTTTCTTTTTAGTGTAACATAGTAAGAAACTGTCTTAGGAAACTTGGTCACTACAGCCCAAGAAACAACTTAGCATCGTGGCTTTAGCAACTATTTAAAATTGACTATGACCATCCATACATATAAAGATGAGTAATAATAGTGCAATGACAAAGAACCAGCAAGTTTGTTTGTGTTTCTTGCTCACATTACATCAAGATAGCAGAGGGCACTGCTTCCTGTTTCCCTACCCCTGGACTCGGGAACTTTTACCACCTAGTCAGTGATTGCCACAGTAGTATCATGAACTTCTCAAAAATTTCTAATGAAAAGTGACACAAATAATTTCTATTCACCTTCCATTAGACAAAATGAGTCTTATGACCCTGCCAAAATCCAACAGAATAGGGAAATGCAATCCTATCACGTGCCTGCAAGAGAAAAACAAGAATATAATCTCTCTAATGAGTAAAACAGCACCCTATGTAAAAATGTTCCACCCCTTTCCCAGCATTCCCTAGTCTCCTTCTCACTGCTTAATTTTATTCTGTAGCATCTTTTTACATACAATGAATATAACTGCTTAATTTACTTAAGTGTTACATTTACTGTTCCCTCTTTTCCATCCAACCTGTGCTGTAATTTACATGAGGGCAGAAATTTTTAACTTCTTTGTTCATCCCAAACTCCCCAGTGCCTGGAGGAGTGTCAAGTACATAAGAAGCACTCAATAAATTATTTGCTGAGTAAATGAATGATCCAATAAAAGAATGAAAGAACTACCCAGGTCCTTGCAGCATGCATACAGCTAGCTTTGTATTATTTTCTTACCATTGGATTTCCCTCTGATTTCCTCAAATATTCACATATTATCAAATGTTAACTATGAAATGTCTGATTTTGAGTCAAAGTGTAGTTTATTATATCTCAAACAAGAAGCAGTACAATTAATCAAAGTATATACCTAAACCATTAATACAGTTTTGCATCTTAACAGTAGCTTGTTTACGCCAACAGAGAAGAAGCGTGGAGAACCAGTGGCAATGAAATCTCAAAAACTGTTTTCTGCGGCTTGTTGAGAATTGAATATTTTTCCTTGCAAGAAGTGGTTCAAAGCCTGAAAGAAGTGATAGTCAGTTGGTGCAAGGTCTGGTGAATAAGGTGGATGACAGAGACTTTCCAAGTAGTTTGAGCAGCGTTGTTTGTATGACATGAGGTCAAGCGTTGTCTTGCAAAAGGATTGGCCTGATTCTATGACCAATCTTGGCTGCTTAATCACAAGCATTCTCGTCATTTCATCCAATTGGTTCTAGTAGACATCTGCTCTAATCGACTGACTAGATTTCATGAAGCTGTAGTGGATAATACCAGTGCTAGACCACCAAACAGACACCATTAGCTCTTTTTGAGGAATATTTGGTTTTGTATTGTGTTTTGGCTATTCATCTTTATCCAACCATTGTGCCAAATGCTTATGATTGTCAAAAACAATCCATTTCTCATGACACGTAACAATACAGTGCAGAAATGGTTCACCTTTATATTGTGACAGCAAAGAAAGGCAAGCTTTGAGATGATTTCTCTTGTGATGCTCGTTTAATTCATGCAGAACCCATCTATCCAGCTTCTTTACCTTGCTAATTTGTTTCAAATAGTCCAATATTGTTGGAGTCAAACCTTGATGCTAATTCATGCATAAGTTGAGATGGATTCGCTTCCACTACAGCTTTCAGCTCATCATTATCCACCTTGGTCTCAGGTCATTTTCAAGATTAAAATCACCAGAACAGAACTTCTCAAACCATCAACATACTTTGCGTTCATTAACCACATCCTTCCCAAACTTTGAGCTGATATTTTGAGCTGTCTGCCCTACACTCATTCCCTAACAAAACTCATATTAGAAAAGAAACACGAATTTTGGACTTATCCATGGTTTCACAAAAATTGCTCTAAAAACATTTGAAAGATAATCACAAGCTAAAACGTGTATGTGAAAGACTGAGGATGTACCTTCACAATAAAAATAAAACAAGAAGAGTGAAAGTGAAATGTCAGAGATATCAACTGTCAAACTTAGTATTTGAGGAAATCAAACATTTCATACTTAACCTAATATTATAAACACCTGCACACATCTTCGTAAGTCTTCTAAATTTTGCCACTACGAGTTAATTATTCCTTTTGAGAAACACAATAATAAATGAAATTTGGTATCAAAACTTACGCATTAATTGATTAGCTTATTATTTTTAAATAAGCGGCATCCATAACATGAAAAAAAATGGCCTTTATATTCTCTTAAAAAGGAAGTGTTGGGGTTATTGTTTTCATCATGGCTGAACGCCTCGTCTAACTGCACTTCCAGTGTAATCTCTGGCTTTTAGTACAAAAGCCTTTCTCCCTCCACTCCCACAGTAAAATCATTTGAAGTATCTTCTTCTATGATTGGCCTAGTGCCACAGCCACCAGACACGTAGGGGGCTGCCCTGCTGGGCAAGGCTCTGCTTTCTAAGGCCTGCTTTGCACTACAAAAGGGAATTACCTTGAGAGCACCTATTAGTGCTTGATTTTCCTCCCTGCATCTCCATTGCTCTCTAAATGGCATGCTACCATGAAAGGGCTCTTCTTCTAAAAGGGTCTGTTGAATTTCCCAAATACCAGCTTTTAAATCTTTACTTGATCTTAAAAGAGTTGTTCTATCCTAAGAGAGAAGGATAAAAGGCATCCCTAACAACTTAGGTCATTCCTACTTAAGGAGCAATTATGGGTTTCAGCCTAAAGCTGAGCTTTCCCCCACCGCCCCCCTTGGTGCATTAGATTACATCATTGATTTTAATTATGAGTGAAAAGTTTGAGAAGGATGCATATTTGATAAGGATCCTAGTTAGAAAATGATGCAGATTAATAGGTTAATTTAGTGAATGTATGTATGATTTAGTAGTTATAAACAAAACTCAGGAATGAGATGGAGCAGGGTTCAAATCCCATCCTGCCATTTCTTTTGCCTCTGCAGCAACTTGGACTGTTACTTGACCTCTTTAAGATCCCATTTCCTCACAGGCTAAGGGGCCCGTGCAGATTACAGAAGAGTTACGTAAAGCCTTTATAACAATGCCTAGCCATAGCATTCAGAAAGAAAATAACATTAGCTCTATTTTCTCAATGATGTCTTCATGTGTTTCTGAATGCATAACCCGCTCAAAACTCTCTCCCTACGTTTATACCCCCCCATAATCAGTTTCTTTCAAGCTAAAAATCCATCTTCTCTAATCAGTCCTAAATGTAGATTGCCTCTTTCCGGGGCCATGTTATGGATATTTGACATTGGACACGTGTCTGAGATTCATTTGTGACATTTATAAAGTCAGATGGGAAGATTAGACATAAGCAAACAGTGTGTCTCTCTATCAACATTTGTTCAGCCTTCTGTGGGAAATACCAAGAGAACTTATTAGAGTAATTTGCAAAATTTTGCCGGCCAGTTTGCTTATTCAAATGAGAAACTGATTATACATTCAAGCTTTATAAAGAGAATAAATTAGTTCAAACTTCTTCAACAAAAATGGAAGTAAGACCTTCAAATTTGGCAATCATGACCAAGTTCAGGATGTTAATTTAGTTTAGCTAATTATGCAAATCTTAAAGACAATCATTTAGAAGTGATCCGTCTTATTTTAAAAAGTATGCATTAGAATAATATATGATTAAAAAAATTGTGACATGATAGATTGGCAAAAAATTTTCATGATATTTTATTAGTTGAGCCAAAGACTTAGAACAGTCCTTTTTCAAGAACAGCAATGGACAATTATGTTTATTATCCATTAAGGAGATTTAAAATTGATATTATAAATAGGTAACATTGGATTGATATTATAAATTGGTATTATAAATAGGTAACATAGGAACACCCATTAATTGAAAATAAAGCAGCAGTTTTTTTCGATTATAAAGAGGTCAAGTAGCCCTGAGTGAAAGTTCACATTCCTTAATAACGACAAGATAGGTATATTTTAGGTTCATATACTAGCTAGCCTCAAAAATAAAATTATTTGGCAATAATGTGGGATATGTTAAAAGAAAAAAGTGTACAACTAGAATTAAGCCAAAAACGAAAACCCCCAATACTTGTTTGTATTGTTAATATAATTTGTTTAGGCTTAGGCAGATTGCAAAGTAGCAAATGTTTGTTTGTGGCATTTTCCTTCTCTGCTTTCCATTATACTTGGTGTCTATATTATTTCTTCCAGCTATCTGGAGCACCTTCTGACTTCTTTCTCCAGATAACTTCAAAATTTTCCCTGCTTTGTCATACCGTCAAAAACTGCCCTGGGCCTGTTACCTCAAGGCCTTATCTTGGACTTGAGGACAGTGATTAATGTAGCTAATATGTATTGAGAAGCCCTATACACAAGATACACCAAGTGTTATATGATCTCGTATGGTATACAAAACAATCTGATAAAGTAGATGCAAATTTTTAAATCCTTATTTTATAATTGGGAAAACTAGGGCTGACAGAGACTAAAGAAATTGTCCATCAGGGTTTGGAGACTAGAGTGAAGGAATGGAGCTGGCTAGGGTACAAAATTTAGGATGGTATTCACTTTTAGATCTGTGAAAGAACCTACTCAAATTTTGTACCCTAGCCCTAGGTGCCTTGCTTCCCTTACCTCAAGCCAGGCTCTGTTGCCCATGCTTATGCAAACAGTAGTTGAAAGAACTGAAGCAGTCCAGTCTAACTGCAGAGCCTGTGGTTGGCCCTATGTCAGTGACACTGTCCTACCACAGAACTACTATTGGTATTGATCAACTGACAAATCAATTTAATATGTTACCTTTTTAGAAAACATCATTCCCAGCCTGAAATAAAACGTACACCTTATTCATTTATTCGACTGATATTAATTAAGCACCTGGTACAATCCAAGTACTGTGCCTGGGTAGTAACATGTTAGTTTTATGGCGCTAAAGTATCTAGAGGGAGAAGCAGACATTAATGAAGTAATCATACAATTGAAAATAAATTGCCACTGTGACGAGCACCATGAAGAGTTACACGGTGCTATGATTGTCAATAGTACTGATATTTGACCCATTCTGGTATTCTTAGAAGGATTCTGAGGAAGTTATAATCGAGCTAATATCCAAAGGACGAGAAAATTGCTACATGAGGAAGAGCGTAAGGAAATTCTAGGCATGGGGGCAGGTTGGAATAGCCGCATGCATAAGTAATTTGTATACAATGCAGAAAGGAATCAATTGTACAAAGAAATCATTGGGTTGGGGGTTCTGGCTGGACATGGTTATGGAAAGCCCCATGGAGAAGTTGGCATTTTGCCTGCATGTTGGTGGACAGGCAGGATTTAGACATGGGACAAGGGGGGCATACTAGGCTTAGGGATGAGGTAAGAAAACTTAACTGAGTACAAAGAAAAGCTTGCCTCAAAATGGCATGGTAGGTAAGGTATAAAGAGAAGTTAGGACTATATCATCAGGGGCTTAAAATGCCAGCCCAATTTGATGGGCAGCAGAAAGTCCTTGAAGTCTGTTGAGTAGGGAAATGACATACTTAGAGACATAATGTTTAATCAGGTAACCTCATATAAAATAAAATTGAAGTATGAGATCACTCTAATCTCAGACAAGTGAACCATTTGAGAGATTAACTTGGAATCTATAGGGAGACTTTGCTTTTTCTTTTTTCTTAGAGGAGAATCAGAGAAAACTTTACAGAAGAGAAAATCTTGGAGCTGATCTTTTAAACTAAAGGTGGCTGTTATTGAAACAAAAGTTATGCTCAAGTTGGAATAGTATTTTTCAAAATATATACTAAAAGATAGAAGGGGGATAACTTAATATCTACTTAAATGAAGAAGATGCTTAAAGCAATGGAAAGAGATAAATGATACAAAAAAACAACAACACTTTTTTTAAGTGTCCAAGACTGATAAAGAACTTGAAGCTCAAAGTCTGGAACTTGGTTTGATTTTATACGTTAAGGGAATGTTTTGAAGAATGAGGTGACATGATCAAAGAGACAGAAGGAACATAGCTTTGTCAGAGACATATGGGAGTGATGGAAACTGGGAGATACTGAGGCACGAACGCTGACGAAGAAAAGTTAAAGTTATTTAGGTAACAAATGACCAAGTTCTGGATCCAGTATAATTCTATGTTAAAGATTTATTTGATTAACATTTGGAGAAGGACCTAGAAAAATGTGTCCCTTGTTATCACGAGGAAGTTGGATCCCCTAATTCAGTCATTTGTACACTTAGTGAATATATATTTCATGACATGTATGTCAGACCCTGTGATAGGGAACTGGGCTCACGAAAGTTAATAAAGACAGAGTCCCAACTTCCAAGATACTTATGGATTGCTACTATAGTCAAAGCCATGTTAATATTGAGTAGCAAAGAGACAATCTGAATGAAGTTATATTGAACATAGCAATGCAATTTGACAGTAAAAAATAAATATTGGATCAAAATGTGCTCTGTGCAAAGTACTACCATGGTGGGCATTATAGAGGTTATTGTTAAATATACTACTCAATCCCAGTTACAATAGAGCCTACAGGTGATTTGAGTTTGGGAGACACAAATGCACAATAGATTGAAACAAGACAATGTTTAATCTTATGACAAAGGAATGGCATATATAATAATACTTTATGAGAATTTAGAGCATTTACTGAATACAATGGCAATAAGCACAGACATTATACAGCAGTTAGGTCTTAGGCTGCACCTTGGTAGATCAATTGGATTTATATTCAGTCTAGCGAAGAGATTCATATGATCTTGGAATGAATAAATGAACTCCTCAGAGTAGCAATGTGGTACAAAGAAAAGGATTCGAGCTTTGCAGTCAAGTAGATCTAGGATAAACCCTTGTGTATCTGTGTGATTTTTGGTAATGAGGTGGCTTCTCTGAGACTTAGTTATCTTTTTTATAAAATAGGAAAATAACAATAGGTCCTATTTCACATAGTTGCGAGAACTAAAAGAAATAACTTATGAAAAATCAGGCCCAAGTGTGCATGTATAAAATATTAGTTTCCTCACTGAATTTGCAATATGAAAAACTTTCTAGATAGTAATCTGTACAAGGACAGAGATACTGTCTCACTTGCTTCCTTTTTTCCCTAGGACCTAACATAATCCCTTAATCATACAGGGACAATAAACATGTGAAGAATGACTGAAAAAAATTAAAAATTGGTTTGGATGCTGTGAGTCGACCTATCTATGTAGCAGAGTTTCACATAGAAAATAACTGAGAGAAAATATTGGAAATTGAAGTAGCAGCCGGATCCTATTATTCAGATCCTAGGTATAGCATTGAGGGATGTAATGAGGTGGTCCATTACAAATGGAATTCTGGCAACCTGGCAATTGCAAGAGCTAAGGAGAATTTAGACTATGAGAGTGGAGCTGGGGGTAGGTTGGGTGGAGGATGAGAGAGAAAGGGTAAAAGTGAGAGACTTGTGAATAAAGAATCCTAGGACCTAGGGACTAACTGTGGAAGACAAAAAGAAGGGGGGAAGAGATGTGAAGGCTCCCAGAAGCCAGAGGAAAATAACAGTACTTCCAACAGACACAAAAATGTAATGAGCACCTATCCTGGTTTGCCTAGGTCTAAAGTCCCAGGAAAACTGGGACAAGTTTGTCATCCATTCCACTTCATCCAGGTGTACTCAAATTGCTAGCATACCAAAATAAAAACGTTTTAAAATTGGGCAAAAAGGGCATAGGAAAGTGGAGAAAATGCAGCAGAAAAAAAAGGAATGGGACTTATCTGTACAGAGGTATATGATAAAATTGTCATAACCAAGTCCATTGGTGCTGGTTGTAGTTATTTATGTGTGTCTTATAAGGAATCTGTGGGATTTTTGAAATTCCCTTTGCTACTCAACTTTCCATCGAGTTTTATATAATAGCAGGATAGTAACTATCCTACAAATATGTGAGGAAGACTTGCCATGAGCCAGCCATTGCGGAGAAGAAAAAATAATTAAGGTACATTTACCTGCCTTCTGAAATAGTCAAGACCCTTATAGTCTAAGCAGATTTGGTGATGGCTTATTATGCTGGACAATGTGCTTTCCACCTGTGCTATGAAAAAGAGGGACCCAGCAGTGGGATGGTCATATCCTCCATTCTAGTAAAAGTACCTTGATTTGAGACCTAGAAATGATTCCCTTCTGTGGATCAGATTTTTCAGAATGCTTCTTTGCATAGAGTACTGTCTTAGTCCATTTGTTACTATAAAGGAATATCTGAGGCTGGGTAAATTATAAAGAAAAGAGGTTTATTTGTCTCATGGTGCTGCAGGATATACAAGAAGCGTGGCCCCAGCAACTGCTTCTGGTGAGGGCCTCAGGTTGCTTCCAGTCATGACCAAAGGTGAATGGGAATGGCATGTGCAGAGATCACATGGCAAGAGCAGAAGTAAAGAGAGAGTAGAGGAAGGTGCCAGGCTCTTTGTAACAACCAGCTCTCACAGGAACTAACAAAGCAAGAACTCACTACCATGAGGACAACACCAAGCCATTCAAGAGAGATCCACCCCCATGACCAAACACCTCCCATTAAGTCCCGGCTCAAACATTGGGGATCAAATTGTAGCGTGAGACTTTTGGAGGTCAAACAAACCATATCCAAACCAAAGCAAGCACTTCAACATGTATCTTTCTGTGTTGCACTTAAGCAAATATTTAACTATATTTTTAAACCTTAGAAGGATCTTAGAAGTCATCTAATTTAACTCCAGCTTTGTATTTTTGTTATACTGCTCTGTATCATTTATATTCCCATTTATTTACAACAATTACAGTTCAAGACTTCACTGAAAAGGTGTTCATTATAGTTACCACTATTTTTTTGAAATTCTGAACTAACTAACATTTCTGAGGAGCAACACACACAACTTTATTATCCAGGGGTGAAACATACATACAAAAAACTGAAGTCTCATGTATTTGGAATTATGAGTCACAGAAGATGGAAAGAAGATAAGAAAACAAATTTATGATTTGACAGTGATATATCATAAATTAAGAATTGTAACTTGGAGACACGAAAAGATAATAAAGAAAGTTCAGGTTAGAGTACAAGGTTGATATTCAAAAGATCTTAACTCAAGTCCCATCTTTGCTAAAAGCTGACTAGATGAACTTTAACAAGCTGTGTAATGATATTAGACCTTCATCTGATCACCTACATTCACTCGTCATTCAGTCAGTCATTCAATTAATACTTATTGAGAGAGTTAGGAGTAAGCGAGTGAATGTATTATATACCAAGCACTGTACTAGGCTCTAGGGAAGGGTTTCTTAATCTTTGCACTACTGGTATTTTGGCTTGAATACTAAGTTTCTGCCATGTGAGCACCCTAGTGTTCATCAGTTAGTACCAATTTGATGGCAAGTACAAGTGGAGCCCATTCTTCCAAATTGTGTTAATATAGAGTATATGACATACATATAAAGTACATATTGTGGAATAATGCTGTTGGTGATTTTAGAGCATGTATTACATACTAGTACCATTCTATATTGTTTACATTGTTTAACTCATGAAATCCTCGAAACTTCACATGTAGGAGGAGGAAAATATTACAATTAATAGACATATGCATATGTATATCCCATACTAACCCACGCATGTAATACATGAAGTATGAAATGCTAATGGGCACTTACAAAACAAAACAGAATCTAAGGCATTGCCGGCAAACATAAAAAATGCTCAACATCTCTAATTATCAGGGAAATGCAAATCAAAACCACAGTGAGATATCACCTAACCCCAGTGAGAATGGCCTTTATCAGAAAATCCCGAAACAACAAATGCTGGCGAGGATGTGGAGAGAAAGGAACACTCTTACACTGCTGGTGGGACTGCAAATTAGTACAACCTCTGTGGAAAAGAATTTGGAGATACCTCAAAGAGCTAAAAATAGAAATACCATTTGGTCCAGCAATAGCGCTATTAGGCTTCTACCCAAAGGAACAAAGCACATTCTATAATAAAGACATCTGCACTAGAATGTTTATGGCAGCACAATTCACTATTGCAAGGATGTCGAAACAACCCAAGTGCCCATCAATCCATGAGTGGATTAATAAAATATGATATATGTATACAATGGTATACTATTCAATTACAAAAAACAATGGTGATCTAGCACCTCTTATATTATCCTGGATAAAGCTTGAGCCC
Organism: Indri indri; assembly: GCA_004363605.1. Classification (NCBI taxonomy): domain Eukaryota; kingdom Metazoa; phylum Chordata; class Mammalia; order Primates; family Indriidae; genus Indri; species Indri indri. The sequence goes on from RJWJ010017895.1 coordinate 20,678, forward strand.
ATCCTCCAAAGTGAGGTATCACAAGAATGGAAGAATAAGCACCATGTGTACTCGCCATCAAATTGGCACTAACTGATCAACACTAAGGTGCTCACATGGTAGTAATATTCACTGGGGGTTGGGGGGTGGGGGTGGGTAAACTCACAACTAATGGACGTGGTGAGCATTGTATGGGGGAAGAGCACACCTCTAATCCTGGCTTGGGTGAGGCAAAATCATAACATGATTTTATAAAGAAAAGAGGTTTATTTGTCTCATGGTGCTGCAGGATATACAAGAAGCATGGCCCCAGCAACTGCTTCTGGTGAGGGCCTCAGGTTGCTTCCAGTCATGACCAAAAATGTTTGTACCCCCATAATATCCTGAAATAATAATTAAAAAAAGAGAATCTGAGACATAAAAAAAATACTAAGTTTCTTCTGGAATTGTAGGAAACATTGAAAAAACTTGTACAGGAATTGGTTCTTGGAGTCTACACAGTAGAAAATAATGGATAGCATCTTCAGATGTCATCATTGGACTTAAGGAATCATCCCCAACTATTATTCAATATTTAATTCCTTGGCAGACAGTCTTATTGACTCACTTATATCTGTGCCCATCCCTAAAGCAATTGCCATGGGATCTGATTGACCAAGCTTCAGTGGTATGCCTACTCCTAACCTGGGGCTGGAGGTTAGGAGCAGGGCCATAGGGCCATCCACCCAAACTACAAGTTGTGAGTGGGAAACTACAGTGTCCTAAGGAAGGATGCTGGGCAAGATAAAAAAAAGTCCAATAGCCACTATAGTAGTTTAAAAGGCCTCTACTTTGATCCCCCAAGCTGTGGTGTAGGTAGGCAGATCTTATAAGTATTTTCATTTTCTGGACAAGTCAACAGAAAGGGGTGATTTGTCCTAGCTTACATAATTAGTAAGTGACAGAGCCAAAATCTGAAGCTGGACCATCTGGTCACAAATGTTATGCTCTTTCCATTTCTCATGCTTCTTCTTGAGTGTCTTCTACCCAAGTCAGAATTGTGGGATCCACATTTTAAAGAGTGGAAGGTAAATAAAAGAAAATCCACAAGGAAAGTTATTTGGATATATTGTAAAGGATCTGTGTCCTAGAAACCAATTTAAAAGCATTTCAAAGAAGGTGCATGACTGGATGTCTGAAGTTGAGGAAATGACTGAGAATAGTAGTAATGGCTTTGAAAAGTATGCATATGGAAGCTATTATAGATGTCTATGAATCTTTCCATCAAGTAATGGAACATGAAATAGAGAAAAAAAAAAGATGGATCCAGAATTAATGACAATAGACACAGCCATCATAAGCTCTAAAGAAGAGGAAAACAAGGAGTCCACTCTTGTAAGAATTTCTTTAAAGCAAAAGCGCACATGAAATGCTTAGTGAAAAATTGGAGTAATTTAAATTGTCACTTGCTGCTGATGGACAGAGAGTTGCTGTGAAGGGAGGAGGAAAATAAATTAAGATTGAATATTTTTGAGAAATGGAGAAATTAAGATTTAAGTTCAAAAATAAGAAAGCGAGCTCATGAATTAAGGCTGAAGAGAAGAAAAAAGTAAACCCAATGGGGCAGTCAGCCATCAGTGCTTGTGGGTAAATGTGAGACTAACATTTGCAGCATAATTGTGGCTCAGTTTAGAGAAAAGGAAAAGGGCAGAGGTTATTTCTTTTGTGTACAATTCTGATTTCTAATCTTTCGCCTACTGAGTGTGGGGCTTTCTTCATTTAGTACTGTTCCCTGTCAGTGAACAATCTGCTCAGAACCATTCCAGATTTCATGTTGATCCTCATTAGCTTTTCATTTCCCTGAGAGTTTCTCTCTGACACTAACAATACTTTCCAGTTACAAACAGTTCTGTGGCATAAAATATCATGGATGGCAATAGCACATGCTTGTACTTCTTTCCCCATGTCTTATTGAAAAAGCTGCTGGTGTTATTTCAGGTCTTTCTCTGGCCTGGTAAAAGTTGTAATTTTACCATATGATAAAATGATTTGTCTATGGTTTTTCCAGTTCTTGCCCATCTTGGCATAAAAACTTGGACCAGTCGCTGTTGTCTTCCTATGAAATTAAACACAAGTTTATTTATATCCATGGGCATTGAATGGTATTACACACCTAACATGCTATGATGAGTATGATGGTTCACTTATCACAGGGCCGAAGATTTGAGGATTTCAAATTCTATACCAAAGCTTATCTAATATTGCAACCCTGTCTCTGAAAGCCAGTGACAAGTTACTAGATAATTAAAGAAATGATTACACTAAGGCCTCAGTGAGTGTCCTTGGTTGCAGTTTAGGTGGAACATAAAGATGACACAGAACTTGTAGAGGATGTGTTGGAAAATATCCTGCTACCTGACATTATAAAACAAGTCTCTGAATCCAAGCCTATATCATCTGCCCTTAAAAGTATAATAGCTACTTCAGTTTCCTATTGTCACTGTGTTTCTGTACTTTCAAAAAGCTATTGAGATACTTGGGGTATGAAAGATGCTATATAATACCAAATTTAATTCTGTACCCTTCCAGTAATTTGCCTCATAAATACTTCTTGGAGTAGTGAAATGCTTTGGTTATAGAAATAAAACTTATATATTCATGACCTATGTATTATTTCATCCTCTTGGAAGTCAAAAGACTCTTCCTGTGTTTATGCAACTGAAATAAATCTGCTTTAGGTATTTTTATAAAGGTCGTTTGTACAAGTGACGTTGTTGGAGTTAGCACTATTATCTGCTGTATTTTCCTTGCAATTACTCTACTTTTTATGCACTTTTCTTAGGCATTTTAAGTGAACTGACTCAAAGTTTTTCACATTAATAACTACTTTTATTCCCTGAAAACCTCATAATTTGATAGATGATTGGAAGTTTAGCATGACCTTATGGCCAGGAAAAAGGCATGAGGCGAACATCAGCCAAAACAGGCTTCCAAATCATTATTGAAGAGAAAGCATGAACCCTATTTGGCTCAGAGACAGGGACATGTATTTAATGACTACTCAAGTCCATGTTTTTCCTATGGACTTCACATAGTAGCTTTTCCTACTCTAAGCATGTCTAGAAATTATCCTTCTATCTTGCCCAGGGAAACATTAAATCAAAAGCTTCAACAGTTTAGTTATAAAAGTCAGTAATTATTTTTAAACCATGTAGCAATGTAGATTCCTACATTAACAAGAAAACTTGTTAAAAATAAAACAAATGTAAGCAAAACAAAACAAAAAACCTAAGACACTCTTTAGAGCGTTATGTGTAGTGATGTCAGTGAGGATTATCTTTGTATCTATGCACTAGGAAAATCTGAAAGTACGATAATAAGCCATCTAATTAGATATGCAAAATAATAAAATAAAATTTAATTTAATTTAATTTAATTTAATTTTAGAAAGAGATCCATGGTAATCATTCACAGGAATATGAATGTAAGTATATACATTAGTGTTGGGAACAAGGTGTACAAATGGCACAATTTATTGGGCATCAGGAACTATCGTTTGTCCCATAGTAAAATTAAAAGTTCAACTATTTGCAGTGTAACATGGAAGACCATCTCATAATGCTAGAGTGGATTTTATTCATCAAATTCAGCAGCTAAGTTTGAGCCCCTACTGGTGCTGGGGGATAAGGTGTAAATGCAAAGGCATGGAAGATATAGACTGCCCTAAAAGAACTCAAGATCCAGTGAAGATTACATTTTCAACAGTAAAATCTCATTTGGGATTTATTTTTTTCAGGATTATGTATTAGAGTACAGAATAGGCTTATTTAATATTTTTAATGGGCATAATCAGATTTAAAATATCCTATTTCAAAAGAATTTAAATATTTGCTTTTATAAACCTAGTAGCATAATTTTCGCACAGTCTTCTCAAGGAGAAGAGCTTCTTAGAGCTCTGTTCACTGCTACATGGGTAGTATTGGCCTGAAGTTCAACAGCCAATCTATGGAGTAAGCATGATACCACCTACTGTGAAATGTGTAGCACTACAGGCTGCCTTTTAGTTCTACTGGTTCTTTCTGGAATCATTTTTTCACTATAGAATTGGCTAAAGTAAAACAAACAAACAAAAGAAATCTCAAAATTGTCTTAGAACATACTAGAACAGTTAAGAACTTATGATGTTAAAGCTTCTATCTTGAACAAGCAGCTCTAACCTGTGTGAGGGAGGGCTGAAGTACTCTGAGACTGGGGGGTGGAGAGGAATCTTCCAAGTGCCCAATTGATGTGATTAATTAACAAATGAAAGGTGAATCCTGGTCTGGAGAAAGTGAGGTTAGAATATGAGTTTTCCCTGAATTTCAGTACATTAGAGATTAGAACTGTCAAAGATTTGAAAAACTTTGAAGACCATGAAGAGGCCACACACATTTATATCCATAATCAAGCTCATTTTCTTTTAAAATATGTATTTTCCCATGCTCTAAGTAATACATACTCATTAAATTATCTGGAAAGTATAGAAACATAATTGAAAATAGTTATTCATGTTTTAACACCCAAAGATAACCACCATTGATATTAAATCCTCTTTTAATATTATATATTAATAATCCCTCCAGAAGATGTTCTTATGTTTTGGTTATGTATAGTACTTACAATTTAAAGGATACTTTTAAATTTAAATGATACATTGTAGGATTACCACTACCTTGTAATTCCTGCACACTGACATGCCACAAATTTTGCTATGCACTGAATTAATGTAATTAATAGCATTCTGTATACAATTCCAATAAGTTCCTAAAAATTTTAAAAATAAAAGACAAATATAAAAATAAATTTATTCATTAAAAATTTCAGGCTTGTATCAGTCAATGGGAATACTAAGAAAAAAAGACAGTACAGGCTGAGAAGAATGTATTCAGCAATGTGGTCCAGGATTTGACGTTCTGAGACATGAGATTTGAGTCCTGAATTCATTTAATGATTGTATCATCCTGAGCACAGCAATGAATCTCCCTGAGCTTGAGTTCTACCATCTATAAAATGGAGCAGATAATAAAGCTTTCCTTAAAATCTTGTTGAAAATTAAGTTATATAATGTACATGGAATTGTAGTATAAACTTTAAAGTGCTACTCAAATGACACCAGCACACAATTTAGTAAACTGATTTAAAATTTACTTATTAAATTCAATTCTTAAAATTGAATTATGGCTCCCTTTATCTGTTATTGTACAATGGTTCACAGAACCTAACTTAAAATTAGTTAGGCCAATCTTTCAAATTAAAAAAATTCCTAAGTGACTTCTTTGTTCAGATTTGAACATCACTAAGGTGACTTTTCTATCCAAATAAAAACCCTGAATGTAGTTTTGTTTTATCTGTTTCACAAAAGTGAGTGTTCGAAAGTTGCAAAACTTTAAATGTAGGTACCACAGAATATAGCCTTAGTCATTGGAAATAGCATCAAGTTAATTAATGTTAGCAATTTCTAATCAGGCTAGCTTATATTATGAAACAGTAAAATCTCTATATGAATGTGAACTTTTGCACTAACTCTTTCTCATACCTCTCCAGCCTAGATATTGCAATAGTGAATATGGATTCTGATATGATCAGGTTAGTGTTTATGGAGTTGAGGGAAGCCACTCATTGTACGAAGTTTCTATTATGTCTTACAGGTAGTGCAACATGCCCCCAGGTGAGTCTGAGTAGTACACAGATTAGGTACAAAAGCATTGTGATTTCAGACCATCTCAATGACAATCTCAGGTTACTCTTTGACAACTCAAATAAATTTGACAAAAACATAGCATCAAACTGTATTATAAGCCTCTTGAAAGGGGAGGAAATGAAAAGTAATGAGATTTTTATCTTATGCCCTTTTATTGTGCAGTTGGCACTGAAATCAAAGATTCCAGAAAGCTCCTCATGATGTAACTTACAATGTTTACTACGGTAAAGTTGGACCCAATTGTATAAATTACTTCTAAGTTAGGGAGCACCTTAACCTTTTTTGTGTTTTTGTTAGACTGTGTTTGTTGTACGCCTGCCCTGAATCCAATGGGAGACCTTGCCCTACCACCTGTTTTCAGAGTTTTCTGCCTCTGGAATGTTACATCATCTTCTCTAATCTCTCTCAGCCTCTTCTTACCAAGGACTTTTCTTATCCGTCAGGGCACGAGGAATAATGGCTTTTTTTTTTCCTCAGCAGGCACTGCAAGCAGTCTCTTTCTTCTAAGCTCCATTAAGCCTCACTTCTATCCTTTTCTTTCAATACTGACCAAAGGAGCCAAACACTAAAATTTCTAAATAACCTTTCAATGACCAGTAAACAGTGCTTCTTTTGGTCAGGTGGAAAAAGAGGAAAAATTCTCTATGGTCCTTCTCTGGAGTCAATTTGTTCTTTCCCAGAGGGTTATCATTCAGCCCTGTAAAAGTATCAAAAATGCAAGTTTATTGAAGTTTCTTCTTACAGTCCCTACAGCAAATATATGCCTTTATTCTTTTCCTTTTAGTTATTCCTTATTGTAGGAGTCATAATTTCTGTGATAAAATTTTATTGATATATTTAAACTATTTAGAAAAGAAAAGAGTCTTACAGAAAAGAATAGTTCATTTATTCATTTACTCAATAAAATTATAGTGGGCAATTTGTGAAGCTCATTCTACTCATTATGAACACCAATATGAATAAGGCACAGACTCTACCTGAAACTTCGTGGTTTCTTAGGGAGAAAAATGTATAATCAGGGAGATAAGCATGAGTTATGTTCACACATTTGGGGAGCACAGATGATGGAACTAACTGTGCTCAGGAAGGCCAAGAAAGGCTTTACAATTGTAGTAAAGTCTGAACAGAGTTATAAAGAAGGAATCAGAGTTCAGCAGGCAGAAAAGATGGGGGTGAAGTCATTCCAGGGATAGAAGGGTGGTACTCCCTGGCTGTTAAGGAACTGAAAGTAAAGCCAGGTAATTGCATCAGAAACAGCAACTACATTATTCATGGCCTCATATTATGGAGTAAGGGGCTTGGATTATGTCCTAAGACATTGGAATATTTTGACCTGGGAAGTGATTTATTTCAATGGGCATTTGTAAAGATATCTCTGGTAGCAACTCTGCCCATTATGGATTTGACAGACGTGGAAGAGACACTGCAGGGATATTGGCTGGGAGGATAATGCAAAACATAACAGGCTCCAAGGAGTCACATATAGTGAATGAAGATGTCGTGGCATGGAAATACTGAGTATGAGACACGGTATGTATATTTTCAATGAACTTCAAGTCTTTTGAGCATTTATTTATATTTAAAAATTGGAAAAGATCATATTTTAACTATATGAATTTAAATAATTACAAACTAAAACAGTAGGATCAAATTAATTTGAGGATTAAAAAGGTAGAGCAAATATTATATAACCTGATTTTTAAATCCTATCTTTGGGACAAAATTCCTAAATTGAATTTTGCAATATAGGCCAAGATTGAGGAGTCTGACTAAATAGATCTTCTTATTTGGGACTTCATAAGACTCAGATATGCAATGTATTTTACAATTATGGGTGAGTAAAAGAATAAAAATAACTGAATATAGCAACATCTCTATTCAATAATATGATGCAAGGCATCATAAAGAGGGAAAAGGCAAACCATGGTTTTGGAGAACATATTTTTAATACATATTTATTCAACAAAGGACTTGTATCTCAAATATATTAAAAATTCCTATAAATAATAAGATTAAGGCAGACCACACAATAGGAAAATGGGCAAAGAAAATGTGAATAGGCACTTCACAAAAGAACATATCCAAATACTCAATAAGCACATGAGAAGGCACTCAATGTCATTAGTCCTCAGGCAGAGAAAATTAAAACCACAGTTTGAAAGCTCTCTGCACACATCAGAAGGGCTAAAATGAAGAAGTACAATGATTGGCTAGCATCTGACAGTGCTCTCATACACTTCAGTGGGAGTGTAAATTGGCACAGCCATTTAGGAAAAAAATTCTTTGACAATATCTACTTAAGCTGAACATAATCCTACCCTATGACCTAGCAATTCCATTTCTAGGTATACCTACAGAAATGAAAGATGTTCAACTAAAATTACATACAAAAATGTTCAGAGTAGTGTCATCGTATTAGCCAACTGTAGGTGCAGCCCTAATGTCTATCAGTAGTAGAATAGATAAAGAAGTTGTGGCATATTTATACAATGGAATCTTATGCAAAAATGAGAATGAATGAACTGCAGTTACATGCATCATGATCGATCTTCACAATGTATGAATATAAGCTAGACGCAAAAGAGTATATACAGTATTGTATGATTCTGTTTATTTAGAGTTAAATCATTGGCACAATTAGAAGTCAACATAATGGTTACTCTTAGGAATGGGAATAGTTAGTAGAGGGGGACATAGTGGTTTCAGGGGCTCTGGTCATGTTTCCTTTATGAAAATTGATCAAGCTGCACAGTTACATTTATGTACCTTTCTGTTGTATTTCAATTAAAAGTAACCAGCTTCTATTATGAAGATACAGCAGTCTAATATTGTCATCTTTAATTAAAATCTAAACATGCCAACTAAACTCGTAGTCACTAAAATTGATCATAAGGACATAATCCATGTAAAATATGTCAGTATTGAATTATTTCTCAATAAGATTGTGTGCAATTCTTAAAAGTCAATCTTGTCAAAAATAATTAATCTTACCTCTTCAAAATAATGAGCACATTGTATAGGCTTGCCTCATGATTCTATGAAAAAAATTCACAATTTCATGACATTTAAGAAAACATAGTTTTTTTTCTCTCTTTTCCTAAACAACGTAAAACCTCCCCAGCTTTGTTTTCTGAGATGGTTATCTCAGAACAAACTAAACAGAAATCTATTTGGTACACAACTGATTTGAAATGCCTCCTATTTCCTCTTCCTCACAGTTTTCTGTGAAATGATTTCCAATGAGTTCATCTCAAATAAGGCAACATGACTACTAGTAAAGGGAAAAATATCTTCCAATGTGGTCATAGATGCTCTAAAGGCCACATAAAGTTCTCCATACTAACAAGTCTTTACAGCAATAGGATTCAAATTTTATATTCTGAGGTGTATTACTATTTAAAAACAGTAACCGTTTTCATTTTAGTGTGATTTTGATAATTTCTTATAAAAGGATAATCAAATATTATAATATACTGAAGAATTTGAAAAGACATGATAGTGTTTCTTTTCCCTTTCTTTCTTTCTTTTTGTAATTCCTATAACAGAAAGCTAGAAAATTCAATGACAGAGGTTGAGCACCAGAGAATCACACTGGATAGAGCATTTACTCAATGTCCTTGGGGATGTCCACTAGGTCACAGAGCTGAGACTACAGAATTATATTTGACCATTGGCTTTCTCCCATGCTGGTTCCCATCGGGAAGCCAACTGCTTGCTGAACATACAGAATAAGCACAGTGGAGCTTTCTATTTTTATTTAAAGTCATAGACATTTCTTAGGTCTTATTCTCCCAGCATCATAAATTGATTTCCTCTCTGGCGTCCACAGATTAGATTAAAGGTTCCTGTTTTAAGAACATTGTTAGAGTTAGAACACTCAGGAGTCAGTTGTGTCAGACTCCAGGTAGATCACTTACCCTGTCTGTAGTCATCATTTCTAATTCAGTTTTTTATAGTTCATCAGCCTGATCCTCTAAAATCATAAATCCTTAACTAACTTCAAGTCTAACAATATTTAGAGATTTTTATCTCTAAGGCTCCACAGAGAATTCCAAATTTTTCTAATTATATTTTCCCATTATCTACAATATTTGCTTTGAGACAAAATTGACAGTCTAAGCTAGTTTTTAAAAAAGGAAGAAAAAAAAAGCACTGAGCCTGTGTTTTGACCTTGAGTTTCTATTTTCTCCTTGATTTTTTGCAGTTTCTGAGAAGATAAGGTTTACAATTTTCCTCGTAAGTGTTTAACCCCAACTAGAGTTAGAATGGGCAGGCTGGTTGCACCTTGTTTGGATACCCTAAATGTGGATTGGTGTTATTGTTCTGTCATTTCTCAGAATCCAGAAATCTTTCTAGAAGTCATTTTGGCTGTATATTATGTTTATGCATTGTGTGTGCATGTTTATTATTATTGGGCTCTCATCCAAGTATGTAAACTCCATGAGGGCAGAGATTATGCCCGTTCGTACTCCTGGACTGTAGTATCTCCAAGGTCTAGTACTTGGCACATAGTAGCTGCTCAAAACATATTCATGAATTCATGAATATTATTGTGTTAGGATGTTTGTTGCCTTTTTGGCAAAAACTGTGTCTTATATTGTACTTTATACAGCACATCATGTGAACATTTACTACCTTTTGATGGAAACATATTGTCTAAACCAGGGATTGACAAACTTTTTCTTGAAGAGCCAAATAGTAAATAGTTTTGGATTTGCAAGCCTTAAAGTCTCTCTGACAAGTACTCAAATTTGCTGCAAAGATTTAACTCTGCAACAGTAGCATAAAAGTAGCCATAGACGGTATGTAAATGAATAAACAGACAGCTATCCCACCCACCTCATGTTTTTGTATAGCCCTTGAGCTAAAAATGATTTTTAGATATTTAAGTGGGTTTTTTTAGTCAAAATAAGAATATCCCATGACACTTGAAAATTATATAAAATTACAATTTCCATGTTCATAAATAAAATTTTATTGGAACATAGCCATATCTATTCATTTACATATTGTCTATGAATACATTTGCATTCTGATGGTGGAGTTGAGTATTTACAAATACCAAACAAACTATACAGCAGAAACTTTTTTTTAAAAGGCTGAAAATGATAGGAAAGTTTTCTTTTTTTTTTTTTTTTCTTTATTTCAGAGTATTGTGAGGATACAAACATTTGGGTTACACTTTATGTCTTTGCCTCACCCAAGTGCGAGTTAAAGGCATGCCCTTCTCCTGCTACAGTGCTCCCCGTGTCCCTTAGTTGCGGATTTACCCCCCCATACCCCTAATCCCTGGAGAGTATTTCTGCCATGTGATCACCCTAGTGTTGATCAGTTAGTACCAATTTGATGGCGAGTACAAGTGGAGCCCATTCTTCTGATCTTGTGGTACCTCACTTTGGATAATGGGCTTAAGTTTAATCCAGGAAAGTATAAGAGGTTCTAGATCACTGTCATTACTTATGATTGAGTAGTATTCCATTGTAAACATATAGCAAATTTTAATAATCCACTCATGGATTGACGGGCACTTGGGTTGTTTCCACATCCTTGCAATAGTGACTTGTGCGGCCATAAACATTCAGGCGCAGATGTCTTTATCGGAGAATATTTTGTGCTCTTTTGGGTAGATGCCTAATAGTGCTATTGCTGGATCAAATGGTATTTCTATTTTTAGCTCTTTGAGGTATCTCCAAATTCTTTTCCACAGAGGTTGCGCTAATCTACAGTCCCACCAGCAGTGTAAGAGTGTCCCTGTCTCTCCGCATCCTCACCAGCATTTGATGTTTTGGGATCTTTTGATAGAGGCCAATCTCACTGGGGTTAGGTGATATCTCATTGTGGTTTTGATTTGCATTTCTCTAATGATTAGAGATGTTGAGCATTTTTTTATATGTTTGCTGGCCATTATTCTGTCTTCTTTTGAAAAGTTTCTGTTCATTTCCTTTGCCCATTTGTTGATGGGGTTGTTT
>RJWJ010017896.1:0-32366 GCA_004363605.1 Indri indri
TCTCTCTCATTCCAAGGCTCTTTGTACAATGGTTGCAAAGCATTTTTAAAAGTCACACTCTTTTACTGTCCATAAGCCATAAAAGAAGAAATTTTCCCCCTCAGGGTCTTTAGCCATGTTATACTCTTTTGCAAGTGTCTCACAAAAAACCCCGAAAAACTCTTCCAAAATATCCTTCAATATATTTTTTAAGGCAGAGTTCTTCCTTTAAATTGCTGTTTAATCAGTTTATTCTTCATGTAAGTTTTTCTCTATGGTGGGCTAGCAAGTGTTGGAAATTTTACTCTAGAAAACTGCTTTCTCCTGACAGTACAAAAATATGTTTTCTATTCCAGTTCCTGGACCCACATCACACAAATGTTCCCATTAAAAATATTCACAATTTTCGAATGTGATTTAACAGTAGAACTGAGTCTCTATTAACGCTGACCAATTCCAAAAAGTTGTGACACAGATTATTCTGCTTATTTTTGTCTTAAATCTCCAGAAAAACAAAACAAAACAAAACAAAATATGCTACTCCAGATAGGAAGAAAGGGAATCCAAATTTGGCATGCAATAAAATATTAAACATTCTGGATTCTCTAACTTCCAAATGCCCCAATAATCAAGGGTGCCTAGGGGCTTTAAGGCAGAATTCACCCTCTCCTGCCCTGGTAGAAGATCAAGTTCTAAGGTAACATGAGGATTCAAAAGAAAAAAAAACAAAAAACAGAACCTCTACCCTTTTAGAAATGAAGATAATCAGATAAATGCATTAGTAAATAAAGCTTTCATTTTATACTCATATTCTGATTTAAAATTTAGTTCTTTCCAAGTCTGTACCATCCACCAAATATTTTTTACAGGGTTACCAGGACAATTGGTTCTGATAACTGCAGACTAACCCTCCATAAACCCTCTTCCTGTGGGAAACAGTAATAAGGACTGAGGACTTCCACTGTCTCTGATGACATAAAATTACCTTCCTTAAAATCAATGGAAACAAACATATAACTAGACCTCCTTCCTGTTGTTCTGTTAGGTTTCATCTTTACTGCTTCCTAAGCTCAATGGTGGCTACCTAGCTCTCTAAATTAACTGATGAAGTGGACACTATATATAAATTGTATACTTAAAGAATCTTAGAAATGTTTCACACTCACAAGGATTTTTTTTCTTTTAATTTAAAACCTGTGAATAGTTAATGCACTCCAGCCTGGGCAACATAGCAAGACCCTGTGTCCAAAAGAAAAGATCTATTTGCCATCATGTCATTAATTCAGCAGTCAAGTTTATAATGACAGCTACCATTTAGTGCAAGCATACTGTAAGCCAACCATTCACAAGACATCTAATTCTCAGAATAACCCTGTGAAGTTGGTACTCTTTTTGCATTTTACACCTGGGGGAAACAGAATTCAGAAAGACTAGGTACATTCTCCAAACAAGTAAACAATAAACCAGTAAATTTAGCAGTTAGGATTTGAGCTTGTGTTTACCAGAGGCCAAGCTCCTGCTCTGTCTACTGTTGCCATAGCCATGATCTATAGCCTAAAGCTTGATGGATTCTAAAGGGATCCTTGTAGTCCTATGGTTCTATTTCAGGTTAACGTAAAAATCTCTTTCTTGAGTGCTTTCAAAAAAGATTAGATCATATTAGATATACTTTAGTGTTAAATATACTTTTATCTCATTCCATTAAAATAATGAATATTAGGAATATAAGGTTGAATAGAAAGCATAGTATCACATTAGCTGGAATATCTTACTTCTCAGTGATTATGTACAAATGAAAGTTCACCCTTTCATTCATCCACTGCCCGTCTGTCTACCTAGCCATCTACCTAGCCATTCACCCATCCGTCATCCATCCATCCATTTAACAAATTGAGAACTATTACAAGCCAGTTACCATTCTACACTCTGCAGAGATAGAGATAAGGAAGCCAGAGCTTTCTTTTATTCTCAAAGATTATATTCCAGATAAGCACTGCCCAGTAGAACTTTCTGTGAGATGAAAACGTTCTCTAACCGTGCTGTTGAGAAAAACTTAGGAATGGGATTTGCAAATGTATTTCATTTTAATTTTAACTAATTTAAACTTACATAGGCACATGTGGCTAGTGGTAACTGTATTGGACATCACAGTTCTAGAAGGTTTGAGGAGGTAGGGAGACAGAAAATAAACAAATCACTTTTTTGATTTTGATGAGTGCTATGGAGAAAATGAGCAGGATGATGTGATAGGGGTTGGGAGGGGACAGCATAAATTAGAGTTGTCAGGGAAGTTTTCTCCAAATAAGTTCCATGTAAGCTGACTCCTGAGTAAAGACAAGGAGTCAGACATGCCAAGAGCAGGGAGAAGAACATTCTAGGTCAAGAGAAGTAGATCAAAGGCCCAAAGGAGAGAAAGACTTTGATGTGTTCAAGTTTCAGAAAGCAGATCAGTGTTGGTTAGATCACAGCAAGCAGGGAGGCAATTGGCGTGCAAGGCTGTTGGGAGGAGGAGAGGCCAGATAATGTGCAGTGTTCCGGGTTGTGGTAAAGGGTATGGATTTTATTCCAAGTGAAATCTAAACCTATGGATAACCTTTAAAAACTTGTGTTATCCTATGAAATACTTATGTCCAAAGTTGAATTATTTAAAGGTGAAATAGGTGATGATACAGAGCTTTTTAAAAGCTGTATCTACAATTTAGTTCAGAACATGCCCTACATGAAAGAACTACTGTTGGTTATGAAATACTCATAAAGAGTCAAAGATATGTACCATCAAGATATTAGCATTGACGATGGCAAGCAACCTAGTCACATAGAATATCCAAAGGAAGAGTGATAAAATCAAGGCATTTCATGTTTAATCTTTCACGAAGTTGATTTTTAACATCTCTCAGGGCTAATTTCCTTTAGAACACAGATAGAAAAACTCTCTTTTCTAGGCGTGGCATGGTTTGTCACCCTGTGGAATGTGACTCTTTATACAATTGGTCTACAGCCAGTTTCCAGTGGAAAAGTCATCCTGTTGGAAAAACATGTAAAAATAAAATGTTCTTGAGTCATGGCAGAGAATCCCAGACTTCCCTATTAGTCCTGAAAATAGTTCTTTAATTGAGACCGGATTTTAAAGATATTATTGTCTTCGAATTTACCAGATGATCTGAGTTACTGATGCTATCAATTCAATGTAGTACCTCTCAGGAGTCACAAATGACTTGGGCAAGTATGTGAAAAGGAGGGTCATAGTAACCCAGTCGCCATAGAAACTACATTATCTACCATAGCTCTCTTGCCAGAAAAAGCGTAATTCATACTTTTAATGCTGGTCGAAAATAATACACACAAATTTTGCATCATAAAATGGTGGGAAAAACTAATAAAGAATGTTATTAAAATAAGCCAATTGCTAAATTATGCAGACAATTCAGATTACTGAAGCCGTGCAACTGGTCTTTATTGTAGAATTTGAAGTCATCAGCTTTTGATATTTAATGTCTACTTCAAACACAAAGAGTTTTAAGATTTACAAATCTGTATTTTTAAATGATGTAAACTTTTCAATATTCATAGGATAGTAATTATTGTTTTGCTTTACTATTTTAAAAATACAAATAACAAAAACGCAAGACTAAAACTGTCAAAAGAAAGAAAGTACTTGAAGTTTCAAGTTCATATTTAGCAGTCTTTGCCTCTAATAGAGGGTCATTTAGCAGATGGTGTGCAAGGGAGAACGGGGAGATACAAAAAGAGAGAAGGGCAGAGAGAGGAAAAAAGAGAGAGAGAGATCCTTTTTCATTCTTACCAAATTAGTTTGTGCTTATGAAGATGTCAAACCTTCATTTTACCCAATAAAACATTCTTGGTGTGGTAACTAGGCTTCCCTAGAGAATTTGCACAAAACTGGAATGATTTAAAAAATCCAGCTTTGTAAACAAATAAGGAACTATGATTGTTTTAAACCTTTAAAACAAAAGCAAAACATGGGCATGTTTTTTGTCTTAAATTTGGAATAAATTGAAAGCATACATTGATGTTCTTTGTTTCAAATACATTTTGGAACCCAGCAGACCACATGCAACCTAGTTAAATTATCTGAATGGATTTGGGGAGAAGAGAAAGGAGTCTGTTCATTTTAATATACCTTCAGAAATATTTTACTTCTTGATGATGACAGCAGCTCTTGCTGACAACTATTAATACATTATAAACACCCCATCAGAGTTATATAAAAACATGTCAGTTTTAAAGAGAACATCTTTGACAGCAAATTTTCTGATTGTGAAACAGCTGTGCCTTCAGTACAATGCATTAAGTAGTTTATTCCTTTTAGATAGTTAAATTGTGCATGAAATGTTGCTGGCGCAAGGGCTCCAAATCTGGCCTGATTAGCGAACATCTGTTACATTGGAAAAATTCATGTCTACCCTAATTAGCTGTCAGGCTGATGTACATCAGGCCTGATGGTGAGGGATCCTGTGCTGTTTAAGTCAAACAGGTTCCTCTCCTCTCCCGTCACCTGCCCTTTCAAATCTCTTCCTTTCCTGGGTTGCTGTAATTAGAGCTGGTTGGACACACAATGGAGCAGGCTACGGTCAGTTATAGTCCCATCTGTGCAAGATTTTTATTCCCACCAAACTTGGGAGCCGAGAGATAAAGTAGTTCAACAGCAACGAGGCTGGGAGACCTGTTAGGTCTATGACATCTGATAATCCTGTCCCCAAGATCTTCCTTTGAAAGACTCTTAGAATCCTGAAGTCACCATTTTATGGCGAATGAAGGGTAATCTATAGCTTCTGAAGAACTGATCTTTGTTTTGTTTGTTTTAAATAGGGATAGCTCTCAGCAGATTGCGAAACGTTGCGGTGTACTGGAAAAGTGACATGATACTGTGTGACCAGGTATTAAAAGGAGCAAAGAACAGTTAGGAAAAGGAACTGAGTATTCTGCAAATGGAATTTCCACAGCCAGCAATTGGCTATCGGCAGCTACAGGAGGCCATTGAAACCAAAAGATCTGATTTTATCAGGTTTATTGGTCCAGTGTACACAGGGATTTCCAATGTAAATAAAAACTTTCATTGACCTGTGGATGGGTACAAATCATAACTTCCTGTTTGAACTGTTTGCCTCTTTAGTAAACTGGAAAGTGCACTTTGAAGTGTTCCTGAGCTGGTAAAATCCTCATTCACTCAGTAACAGCCTTTTATACAAGAGCTGGATTGCCTGGGGCCAAATTCAAATTCAACCTGAAAGATTAAGAATATGTAAGATGACAACATCGTGTTTTATTAGAGTGTGATTTTACCTAGGAAGTATGAAAAATCAGCCTTTTTCTGACTTTGTATCATCCTTTCAAGATAATTCAAGTACGGGATTATTATCCCCAAGCATACATGAAGTGTAATTACAATGTATGCTAAAATTCAGTAATTGAGGGCATGCTTTATGAAATGCTTGATGTGTGAAGTTATAAATGGGGAAACTAATTTGCCCAGAGCATTCGGGATTTTTAGGTGAACTCGAACAGCATCACTTTTAGAGATCTGAATGCTCTTGTTACAATATCCCAGCCAAAGTGGACTTGAGTTTTCTAACCTAAATGTGGTTCCTTCCTCCCTCCTTCTGGGCTCTTTGTTTTACCTTGAAGTACTTTCCCTATCTATCCAAAGCTTACCTAATAAAACATTTAGGTGTAGTCTCAAACACCAGCTTTTCTATACCACTGGCAACTTGGTTTAAAGGAAGGGCAAAGTTTATTGAAACCACTGCATTCTGTACTGTGGTTTCACATTCATTGTTCACCTCTTCTCAAAAACAGTGGCATTTCAAATTTCTTTTATGATACTTGCTATTTCTAAACTTTAATTTAAATATTTGTTTATCATGGGGTACCCCTTACTTCTTATCCTAGACTGTAAGCTCGTTGGAGACAGAGGCATGAACTGTTTGTTTATGTGTCCCATAAAATGTAGTTCACAGGAGGGCCTCAATAAATGTTAAGTAAATATAATTTGGCTCAGATCAGAGGTATTCAAAAGCAGTGATCAGCCTCTGGGGAAATGTATTCACGTTGACTAAGTTCCAGTGAATCTCAAAGACCTGTGGCCACCTCTGGCTGCACAGAGACTGCCACTATAGGACAGTGGAGCCACTAGAGTCTTGTGCAGAGAGTAGAAGTATCTTGCAGGTACGGGATGCTCTTGGGCACATACAATATCATTCCCCTAAAGGATGGCCTAACTTAACAGAGCCAACCAGAGTTCCTAAAGCATTCAGAGTTGTCTCATTTCCCCAGATTGATGATCACTGAAGCAACTGTGGATCCTGCTGGTCCAGGCCTTGTTCCAGCTTATTCAGGATCTGGATTTGCTCTGCAACCCTGCCTGGAGGCTCAGAATTGCCCTGGAGCAGTGTGGGCTGTGAGTCTGACTTCCTCCTCCCTCCCCTATCTGCTTTCCTGTGACATTCTCTTCAGTCTTCCACGCTGGTTTCTGGGTTTATCAAGAACTGAAAATATAGGAAACACTATAAGAACACAAATTTTCTGCTTAACTTTGTGGATTTCAGAGAAACTAAATAATTTATATTTTTAAAACACATGCCAAGCCTTCAAGTTTTGTCCATTCTAGCTTGAAAACTACTTTGTAATAATTCACCAAAAGACAAAAGAATTGCAATGTGATTTCATCCTTACTTGAAAAATACATTTTGAGGGATTCTTTTAGCTTTTGACAATAACATTAAAAGTTTCTAGAATTGTATAGCACATTTTCAAGTGCTTTAATACAGATTACCTCCTTTGAATATACTAGCTATTTCTTATCTTTAGGCATAGAAAAAAACACAAAAATAGAGACTCTTGGGTGCTTCCCAAGTTAGATTTTCCCATCATCATCATTCGTAAGAAAAACAACCACTACCATCATAATAGCCAACGATTTTTATTTAAACATCTAGTGTATGCCACTTCTCTAATTCAATATTCCTACTGCTCACAAAAATTTCTGTAAGATTTTATTCTCTCTGTTTTACAGATGACAAAATTTGGACTTGGATTACATGATTTGCCTATGGCTACACAGCTAATAAATAACAGAGCCAAAATTCAACCCACTTTTGGCCTCGAAGTGATTGCACAACTGTCACTCAATAAAATATTTCTTCATATTTTAAATGTTGATTATTTTGTAATAAATATTTTCATTTCATTGCCCTCTTAAAATACTTTGAGACCAAAACAATTTATTGTAACTGGCATTGTACCCCAAAGCATGCTATGGTTTTTATGCATGTTGCTTGTTTGGTGCTGACAAGTCCATTTGAAAAGTTTCACAAGAATTTACATCATATTTTATGCATGCTATTACATTGGATTGGGCAAGTCTAACTAACATAAATATGTAGTTCAACCCAAACTAGTAACAACTCAGATACCTCTTCTTTGGGAAACTTTATCTTTTCAATCCAAGTCTCAGAGGACTAGATTCCACTACATTCTAATCTCTATGAGATAGTCCATAAGGACTACAACAGTGAGTTTAAAATTGTTTCGATGACTATATGCTTTTTGGTCATCTAGTTGCTGTGTGTGACTTTGACTAACTCGATAAATAAAATTGAAAGGCTTTAGCTTTTTCTGCAGTTAATAAAGAGTGGTAAAACAAAAATATTTACTTTGCACTATGCCAGCAACGAAATTAACCAGTAATAATTGTTTTCGGTGCTACCAATCAACAGCTGAGAAAAAAATCCCACAGGTCATTATATTTATCAAAATTAACTATGGTTTCTGCCCACCCTCTGTATACCACTCCCTTAAACATCCTGACACATGCACGCACACGCACACACGCACACACATGGCGGGGGAGAGGGGGGAAGCTAGTTCTTCTCAATGTTTGTTTCTCCACAAGCAATCTTGTAAACTTTTGCGTATTTTGCATTGGTGAGATAGCAAATATCTTATTGCTATTCTAAGCCTATAATTTGCCCTTGAGACAGCTGATGGCATCCTCCATAGACTCATCCCTGTGGTGTTGCGGATGGCAACAGAAGGTCACTTTCTGTTCCTGTAGTGACTTGTTCTGAGTCTGTCAGAGGATAGTTAGGAAATGCATGCATCTTTCAGAAAATGGTTGTATATAGTCCACCTAAAGCCAGGTAGAGAATCATTATATCCTCTTTTAAGCTTCCCATTATGGAAAATGTAAACCCTTCTAAGAGGTTAGCCCCACGGAGGCTAACCCCTCTACTTTCAGCCAAGCAGTGAACTTCTTCCTGAAGAGCTAACATGGCCAACATCTGGCCCCAGTCCTCTGGACAATGCCCTCCGTGTCTAGGGATGACTGTCACTGGGCAGCATGGGTGACAGCCCCAGGGACACCAATGGTAAAGTACTGCTTGCTGATGATCATGGAAAGAGGCAGTTAATACAACTTTCCCCTGCAGTTGACACTGTTGCTTAGTGCAGAGTAGCAGGGAATTAAGGAGTTGAGGGAAGTAACTCTTGATAGAATGAAACTCCACATTAGTGAGACATGAGAAGTCACTTGGGGAAGAATCCTAGAGTCATGCGTCAGCACGATACAATAGATCCCATAGCTATGGACAAATCTGAGTTCTACAGGGCAACTCTAAATTCCTTTCTAAGAAATGATTTTCTGCAGATCTGGAATGAGTCAAAGATGAGCCCTGTTATGCACTAAAAGCTGGTACAAGATGGAGTTGCTATTTTCACAATGGACCTTTCTGCTAATAAAATATTTCATAATAAAAGAAAATATTTACTTTTAACTGTGAGCATCTTACAAATATACATGTCTGATATTCTTCTTTTTTTTGCTGGTGTGAAAATCTTGGTGTCTGAACTCAAGCAAGGCAGGGATATTCATGAGGTTAAAAATCTCACTTTTCTCTTAAGCCAAAATGATCAGTCAATTCACTCAAAACGGGAAGATGGGCCTTCAGTAGATGCAGCCCTAAAATAACTCTCTCAGTCAGAGATGAAAATTAAACTTAGATTTTCTGACACTCCACTCTTGTTCTCCCACCATGAGATCCTCCCAGTTCACTGAGAAATCATTAGGTTTACACTATAAGCCAATTCTCCTCGAAGCCTGACAAATTTATATCTTCTTCAAACATGGGCACCAAAGCAGAAGTTATCAATTATTTTCAAGGTGTCTAACTTTTAGCTGGGAATCCATTGATATAGACATGTGATGGCATCTGTAATTCCAACCAGTCCTCAAGAGAATATCCACGGATGCTTTTTTGGAGCCCTCTGTAAGATAATAAAATAGGCTCTGGTCAGACACACTGTACCTCACACTGTATAACAGCTTTCAACATAAATCTGGAACATGATTTACATCTGAAAGCACCAGATCAATATTTGAGGAGGGATTATTTTTTTATCAACTTGGCTCTAATTCTCTGAAATATAAAGTTATTTTTTAAATGTCAAGACCAACTACACCCACACTGGCATGAAATGGCTTTGTCAAAAAAGTTGAAAAAAATTAAACGTAAATTTTGTGTTGACATAATCCAGGTTAAGTCTAAAAAAGAAAAATACTTACTTTTGTAAAATGAGAGGCTATTTTATCACTCAGAGAATGTCACATCAATTGTAAAGCCATCAGCCCCAAGGTTTGGTGGTGATTGCTTCATATTTACTGTTAGTCCAGCAATGGGGATGGTACTTTTACAGTCTTTGGACAGACTAGTGAGTGTGACATTTAAAGTGTTGATTTTTGCAGCACTTATGTTAATTGTTGTAATTTTCCTGATGAACCACCATTCTGGTTTCCTGATGCAGCCAAGATAGTTTTACATTTTCTATGCAGGGCCTCTTTGCCATTTGGTCTGTGTAGTGTCAGCTTCGAGTGCTACTGAAAGCAGACAAAATTGCAAGCAAATTGCATCAGATTGCCAACATTGTGAAAAGGTAAATTGCTTGCAAATCTATTTAAACCACTGCCCTATTTTCATCAGCTTCAGTACTTGGTATTCATGATTGCTTAATTGGCGACCTTTCCTATTGTGTAGTGCTTTATGGTGTAATGGAAAGCGATCTTTACCAAACCAATTACCCTTTTTTTCTCAGCACTACATTATTGCTGTGATTGCAACTGCCAGTCCTTTGTAAATGAACTTTCTGATTTCAATGATGTTTTTAAAATGTAAGATAGAAAAAAGTGGCATTCATATTGTGTGATGTTCTATTTTGAAGCCTCTTTGTAGTCACCATTGTCTGGGAAAATGGACTGAAGGGTTACACAGTACCTACAAATATCCATGTAACTATTATTAATATTATTATAATGTCCTCCTTTGTACTGCGGCTCAATTAGGAAAGGATAGGAGAAATATTTTGTCACCCTGTCAAGTGCACAGGAAGTGCATCTGAGGCTTCTTTTTTGACACATACATTATCTCCAGTAATAAGATTCATTTTAAGGAGTGGTGATGAAGATACAGGATCAATTTAAATAAAATTCACATTGCTAGTTTTTTGGTCACTCAACATTGAAAGGGAGGCTTGCATGACTCAAATACTCAGACTTGGAATAAAGGCTTAATTTCATAAGAGATAGTTGTGAGCACACTAAGAAATAGTGAATTTTTAGGATCTTAGGTTCTGAATATAGGCGCCCAAACACAGCAAAGCATGACTATTCTATGTGTTCAAAGCTAAAAACGTGTATACGCAGATATGTAGCCTGAATTTGAATAGAACTAAGATTGCCTATAGAAAAATTCTCTTAATAATACTGTATAAAATCAGCATCCACATGAATTCTCATAAAGATGGGGCATAGGACTACAATGAATCCTGTTTGTGTATTTTTATGTGATTTAGAAAATTATATCATTACTCATAAGTGTACATGCAGAAAGGGAGCTGCAAGTAATTTAGTCATTCCCTAATACTGTAAGTGGAAATGGATGCATCATTCTACCCCCTACAGTCAGAAACTCTATTGTATGTGGGACATTTTGCAAAGATTTCTTTTACTCTCTTCTCTCATTTAATTAGGAAAAAAATGGAGTTCAGACAAGGCTTGCCAATGATGATCAGGTGATTGTTGATTTTAGTACCTTTGATGTAACGTAATGATTTATTTACAGCACAGCAACTTATTCTTTGAAAGCAAAGAAATGTGTTTATTATCTGCTGCTTATGAAAGTGTTCCTAACAACCAATTTCACCATGATATTGAGGTCTAATACAGTTATTATTTTGTATCAGTAGCATATATTCTCTTGGAACAATTAGACACATGACTCAATTTCCTAACTTTAAATATGGTCCTGCCTTTATAGATGGGAGGTTAACATTTGCTTGGGTGTTTAATTCGTTAAAACATGGAATTTTAAAAACAAGTGTCCCACTAATTGGGAGCAGGACTCAGAAGAGTTCTCACTTTGGGGAGGGACTTTATTAAATTACTTCAGAGGAAAGACTTTTAAGACAATTTTATTTTTGTTGAGGGGTGGGGAGCAGGGGAGATTTATGATAAGGGAGAAACTCATGGGTTAGCATGAACTGCAATTATTACTGTCAGTGTTACTGATAGAGGTTGGTTGTGAACTATCATTCTCATCATTCATATTTCTAGAATGGTACTGAGCCCTGTGATGATGAAACAGGTAATAACACAGCTTACCTAGCCAGGGCTTATGATGTGCCAAGCACTGTGCTAAGCCTTTTAACTAGCTTGTATCAGTTAATTCTCCCAACATCCCTATTAAGATGGTATTATTATTCCCATTTTATAGATGAGACAACTGAGGTTGAGAAGGCTTTGAGGCTGACATAGGGCCATGTGGCTAATATACAGTGCCAGCTGGGATATGACCCCAGGCAGCCAGGCTCTAGAGCCCTGCATTCTACTGCATAAAGAGTTCAGTTTCCCAGCTTTTAATTTTTCACTCTTGGGCTAAGGAAAGAAAGCTGGTTAGCTAACAAACACTTACATAGAATCTAAATATCTGATTTTCCAGATATTTAAGGAAATCGATGATGTATGCCCAGGAGTCGTTTGCTATTTCACTCTTTTCATCTCTTTATACTTGGTATGGATTTGGCATTGCTATTCATATTTAACAAGCAAAGCTCTAAGAAACTCAGATGTTCAGAATCAACTTTCTGCACGCATAAGGAAGGATTTCTACATATGCCAACTATCACAAAGAGCCCTGCAGCAATTTCTCCTTCTCTTGGAAAGAGAGACTCTTGAATACTGTAGGATGGTAAATGTCCAGTCCATCTTAACACCTTTGTTAAATAATGTACTCTGGAGTTCGTTGATGGTTGAAACCATCTCATTTTAGTCCAAAGCTCTTTCAAAGTAATTTAAGTAAGAATAGTTATTAGACTTCTTCCTGCAAAGGGGATGAAGGAAGTGGGAGGGCTGGCATGGGGTTGAGGGAGAGGGACTTGGTTCCATTTCAATGCCATGCTATAACAAGTAAATGACAGCATGAATGAAATGTTCTTTGACATTGTACATGAGGCATTTGTTGCAGCCAGTGTCAGCTTGCATTTATTCCCTAATGTTTTCAATGGCAGTTAACCGTGTGCTCCATGCAGAAGGTCATATATAAGGCCCAGTAACCAAAATGTGGGGAAAACTTGGAAAAAAGCAAGAAGCTGGAGAGAACTCTCATTCCCCTTTACTCAGATTCATATATCAATTTCTGGATTTACCCCAAAGATTAACCAGGGGTGGGAGGATGGTAAGGAGGAATATTAGCCAAGCAGAAGGATTATTTGTGTAAGAATTTATCACATAACTCATCATATCCTTATTCAGCAAATTTCCTGAGTGGATTTAATATGTTATTTCATTTGCACAAAAAAAAACAGTGTAAAGTTTTCAGACTTCCCACAATTTTAGGAAACTACCTGTGTGATATGTCTGTCCTTTTGTGCTGCAATGGGGCTGCTGCAATTCCTCGAACTCCTGCAAAGTCTGGATCTGCAAGGATCATTTATTCTCTCAAATCATGTCCTCTTCATAACCAA
Source organism: Indri indri (assembly GCA_004363605.1). Classification (NCBI taxonomy): domain Eukaryota; kingdom Metazoa; phylum Chordata; class Mammalia; order Primates; family Indriidae; genus Indri; species Indri indri. The sequence goes on from RJWJ010017896.1 coordinate 13,012, forward strand.
CAGCATCCATTTGCTACAAACATATGAATGTTAAAGAACAAACTAGATTAACCATGTAGGTACTTACTGACCCCTCATGGATATTAAACTCTTTTTTTTTTTTTTTAATTGTATGATGCACTGCACTCCAACCTGGGCAACAGAGCAAGACCCTGTCTCAGAAAAAAAAAAAAATTTAAGAAAAATGAAAATGTCATGCCATAGAGAAGACTTAAAATTTGTGGAATAGGATAAAAAATTCTTAGTTCATTGGCTCCGTGTATTTTAGGGAGAATGTAACTACTTGATATACTGGCAATAATGATAAACAATCTAACATTTGTTTAGGGTTTACTGTGCATTAGGCACTACAATAACTCTTTGAGGTAGATTTCTTAACACCCCTGTTTAACAATTGAAAAATATGAAGTTTAGCGAGATTAAGTAAAATTTTTAAGGTCAGAGAGTTTGTAAGTGGCAGATCTGGGATTCTGATTCAGATAGTCTGGAAGTCATTACTGACTTCCAGTTTAAGAAGAAGAAGGAGGAGGTGGAGAAAGAGGAGAAATGAAAGGAAAAAAAGAGAACAAAGAAAGAAGGGGGGGAGAGAGAGAGAGCATTTCTTTATAGATAGATAGATAGATAGATAGATAGATAGATATTTTATTTCAGCATATTACGGGGGTACAAATGTTTATATATTGCCTTTGCTGTACCCAAGACAGAGCTTCAAGCATGTCCATTCCTCAGACGATGCACACCGCACCTGTTAGGTGTGAATATACCCATCCCCTCCTCCCCGCTCCCACCTGCCTGACACCTGATGAATGCTACTACTATATGTGCACGTAAGTGTTGATCAGTTAGTACCAATTTGATTGTGAGTACATGTGTTGCTTATTTTTCCATTCTTGTGATACTTCATTTAGTAGAATGGGCTCCAGCTCTATCCAGGATAAAAAAGAGATGCTAGATCACCATTGTTTTTTGTGGCTGAGTAGAACTCCATGGTATACATATACTGCATTTTATTAATCCACTCATGTATCAATGGGCACTTGGGTTGTTTCCACATCTTTGAAATTGTGAATTGTGCTGCTATAACATTCTAGTGCAGGTGTCTTTTTTATGGAATGTCTTTTTTCCCTCTGGGTAGATGCCCAGTAATGGGATTGCTGGATCAAATGGTAGTTCTACTTGTAGCTCTTTGAGGTAGCTCCATATTACTTTCCACAGAGGGTTGTACTAGTTTGTAGTCGTACCAGCAGTGTATGAGTGTTCCTATCTCTTCGCATCCACACCAACATTTGTTGTTTTGGGACCTGCAAGCCAGGCAGCCTAGGAACAATAGGATTTGGAAAGTGACCTAGAGTGACCTAAGGCTAATTATTTAGCCAGAGGCATGTCAATTTTCTTTATTTTTTTCAAAGAACCAACTTTTTGTTTTATTAGTCTTCTGTATAGTTTTTTGTTATCAATTTCATTTAGTTTTGCTCTGATCTTCGTTATTTCTTTTTTTCTGCTGGGTTTGGGGTTAGTTTGCTCATCCTTTTCCAGTTCTTTAAGATGATTTATTAGATTGTTGATTTGTGATCTTTCTGTCTTTTGGATGTAGGACTTTATGGATATAAACTTTCTTCTCAGGACTGCTTTAGCTGTGTCCCACAGATTTTGATAACTTGTATCTCCTTTATCATTTAGTTCAAAGAATCTTTTGATTTCCATCTTAATTTACTCCTTAACACAATAATCATTCAGCAGAAGGTTGTTTAGTTTCCTTGACTTTGTGTAGAGATAACAGTTTCTGTTGAAGTTGATTTCTAATTTTATTCCACTGTGGTCTGAGAAGATGCATGGTATAATTTCTGTTTTTTTAAAATTTGTTGAGACATGCTTTGTGGCCTAGGATATGGTCAGTCTTAGAGAATGTCCCATGAGCTGATGAGAAAAATGTATATTCAGTGGTTTTTGAGTAGAATATTCTGTAAATGTCAGTTGGGCCCATTTTTTCTAGAGTTCTGTTTAAATCCATTGTTTTTTTGTTTATTTTCTGTTTGGAGGATCTGTCCTGTTCTGTCAGAGGGGTGTTGAAGTCCCCAGATATTATGGTGTTGCTGTTTATTATTTTATCTAGATCAAGTAGGATTTGCTTTATGAATCTGGGTGCACCTGAGTTAGGTACATAAATATTTAGAATTGTTATGTTTTCTTCTTGAATTGTACCCTTCACCATTATATAGTGACCATCTTTGTCTTTCATTACTTTTGTTGATTTGAAAACTAAGTTGTCTGAAATCAGAACTGCTATGCCAGCTTTCTTTTGGCTTCTGTTTGCATGAAATATTGTTTTTCATTCCTTCACCTTGAGTCTGAATGCATCCTTGTGGGTTAGATGTGTTTCCTGAAAACAGCAGATACTTGGCTTGTGTATATTTATCCATTTGGCTAGCCTATGTCTCTTTGTGGGCAGTTCAAGCCATTCACATTTATTGAAAGAATTGATAAGTGGGGCAGATTTCTGTTCATCCTATCGAGTTGAACTTTGTTGCTTTGTTTTCTCTCTTGAGCCATTGTGGTATCTGGCTTTTGACCTTCAGCTTTTGGATGATTTTACACTGGCGAGTGTTTATTGTGCTGATCCATGTGTGATGCTGTTCTGAGTATTTCCTGGAGGGTGGGTCTTGTCTTGGTGAATTCCCTCGGTCTTTGCTTGTCTGAGTAGGTCTTTATTTCCCCTTTGTGTAAGAAACTTAATTTTGCAGGGTACGAGATTCTAGGCTGGTCATTATTCTGTTTGGTAAGAGTGAGAATGGGGCCCCAGCCTGTCTGCCTTGTAAGGTCTCAGTTGAGAAGTCTACAGTTAGTCTGATGGGTTTTCCTTTGTAGGTTACCTGCTTCTTTCACCTTAGAACTCACAGGAGGGCCTCTTTCATGGTTATTTTGGCCAGTCTGATGACTATGTGATGTGGTGTCTTCCTGTTTGCAATGAATCTCCCAGGAGTCCTTTGAGCTCCTTATACCTGGATATCTAGACTTTTAGCAAAGCCTGGAAAATCTTCCTCCATTATGTCTTCAAATAGTTGATCCAACCCTTGTGTATTTTCTTCTTCACCCTCAGGGATGCCTATAATTCTCATATTAGGCCTCTTCACATAATCCCACATTTCTTGTAGGTTTTGCTCTTTTCTCTTATTTGTCTACTCTATCTCTGCCACTGACTTACTTAATTGAAAGGTGTTATCTTCAATCCCTGAGATTCTTTCTTCTGTTTGATCTATCCTATTCTTACGGCTTTCCACTGTGTTTTGTCATTCCTTGAATAAATTCTTCATTTCCAGAAGTTCTGTTTGATTTTTCTTTAATATTTCAATTTCTTTAATGAATTTTTCTTCCAAGTCCTGAATTTTTCTTGTGGGTTCTTTGTGTTGGGTATCCATTTTCTCTTGTATTTCATTGAGTTTTCTTACAATCCCTGTTGAAATACTTCTGTCATTTTAGTGTTCTGAATTTTGTTGATATCCATTGCTAGAGAGCTGGTGTTCCCCTTTGGGTGTATGCTTTCCATTTGATTCTTCATGCTTCCAGAGTTCTTTTGCTGATTCCTTCCCATCTGGAGCAGCTGTTGCTTCTTACCTTTAGATTTTAGTTTAGATAATGACACACCCAGTTTAGTCTCTGAGCCAGTAGGTGGTATTTGTGGGTGAGATTCAACCATACCCTGTATGATGAGTCAGTAAATGCAGTAAAAGGGTGTGCAGAATGATCTCCCTGTCAGTAGATGGAGCTTGCTGGGGGGAGCAAGCTGCAGTGTTGTTTTGGGTCCTGTAATCACTTCTGCTTTCTCTGGAGAGGCACTCTAGTGCCTCAGGTGGTGGGTGGGGCCCTGGGACTTCCGAGTGTGTCCTTATTCTCCACCTTAGTGGGGGCAGGTGGGAGAGTGAGGCTGAGTGGGCCTGGGTTGGGTGAGTCTGCCCTCAAATTCCACAAATGCTGTTAGCAGGGGTCAAAGGTCTATTCTCTGCTTCTGGGCAAAGCTGCCAGCAAGGGGCTGAAATGGCCCCACTCAGCTGAAAAATTTGCATGTAGGCATGGGGCTGTCTGAGACCTACAGTCCGGAGCAGGCCACACTCCTTTCCACCTTCCCCTATTCTGCAGTTTCTCCTGGGCCTCTGCCAGCAGGCAGGACCTCAAGTCAGCAAATCTCCCCTGACTGTGATGGGAATGGGCAGATTCCCTGCCCAGGATCACATCCTGAGCTGGGAGCTCGGCCCTCCCATGGGAGGAGGGTTGCCCCTCAAGCACACTGCAGCTAGGACCCACTCTGATCTGTCCCCAAAGGCACACACACCTCAGTAGACTAGTTAACAAGTATCCCTTCTGTACCCCCAGGCAATGCAATTGAGACCTAGGTGTGCAGGATTTGGCCTACAGGGCCGTCCCAGGGCCCTGGAGATCAATCCCCAAGAGAAAGGAGAAGAGTGCTGGTCTCAAATCACCCACAGGGTGCCCAAGCAGAATCGATGTCTCTCCACCTTGGGATTTGCCCCACCCTGCTGGAGTCACCAGCCAAGCAGTACCTGGAAGGGCTGGCAGGTAGGGAGCTCACAGTCTGAGTATCCTTCAGTCCACTGCAGGGCCCCAAAAGGAAAGGTCTCATTCCCTGCAGATGCCTCCAGGTGATGGCTAAATTGTCTCTCTTGGCAGCCATAGGTAAGGAAGGGGAAGGGGAGAATGAAGCAATATGGCACCTGCCCATTGGCTCGGGTCTGCAGGGCAGCAGGTGCCCCGAGGGAGCTCGGAGCCCACTGCCTGTCTGAAAGAGGCTCCCCACTCACTGGTGGCAGCCATCTCCGGGCTGGTGTTGGCAGGTCTGTCTGGCAGCTCAGGAGTCTACCAGCAGCCCAGGATGCAAGGGACAGGAAATTTAACTGGTCCACCTACCCTTGTCACTGGTCTCCAAGCCTCTTGGGGGTTTAGACCCTGTGAATGCCTTTCTCCTTCCAGTTCTGCTCTGCAACTTCTTCCTATGGAGTCTCTTGTAGTTTCAGGCACCCTTCCTTCCAATCCTCATCCAATCTATGTTTGTCTGCCTGTTTATTTTTTTCACTTTTATCTAAAATCTATCTTTCTTGCAGAAACTGCCGCCTCTGGCTGGCGGTTTTTTCTCGTCTGCCATCTTCCCCTGATTTGAGACAGAGCATTTCAGAAATTAAGAAAACCGACAGGGGGCTGTACTACCATTAACAAACTCCTAAATCCCTAAACATGCACGATAGGCTCTCCCTAGGTTTCTGTGCAGTCAATTCTTACTGTACATATCTGGCCTGGGAATTAGTATTATTCTTGTCTTAAAAAAAATTTTATTTTTGGTTGGCTTTTGATGGTCAACGCAGGATTGAATTAACCTCACTTTGTGGCTTCTGTTGACAAACATTATCATGGATCACTTAATGGCATAGGAGACAATGTCACAAGGTAGGCAAACTTCCACCTTCACAGTGCTGACAAGAGGCTATTGATGGAGTTCCCTATGTAGAAATGTCTTCTATCTTGCTCTCAAGGTGGAGTTTTCAAAGCCTCATCCTAAGTTAGCCACATAGCAGGCAGGGAAATGGCAAGACTCAGAAGAGAGAACAGTGTTCAAATGCAGAAAGATGGATCTTGCTATATGGTCTGAATGTGTCTCCCAAAATTCATGTGTTGAAACCTGATTGCCAATGTGATAGTATCAAGAAGTGGAGCCTTTAGGAGGTGATTAAGTTATGAGGGCAGAGCACTCATGATTGGGATTAGCAACTTTAAAAAAGGGCTGGAGGGAATTAGCTTCCTCCTTGTTGCCCTTCAGTCTTGTTCTATGTGAGAACACAGTATCCATCTCCTGCACAGGACAAAGCAATAAGGCACCATCTTGGAAGCAGAGAGACTGAGTCCTCACCACACCCTGAATCTGCCAGCTCCTTGATCTTGGACTTCGCAGCCTTCAGAACTGTGAGGAAATTTCTGTTCTTCATAAATTATCCAGTCTCAGGTATTTTATTATAGCAGCACAAACAGACTCAGCTAGACCCCGTGGCAAATTTAACCTACTATTTCTACCTAGGGCTGTCCCAAACGACACAGATACTCATTCTATTTAATGTGTTACTGAATGGAAGGATCTTTAGGGAGAGAAATTTTTGAGATGTCCTCCACTCAGGTTTAGCTATTTGGGAAACCATTTAGAAATCAAAATGGATAATTACTTTTCTCACCCCCCAGAAATAAGTGATAATTTCTCAGCAGCAAGGAGAACCTTCGTTCCTGGAGGCCTGGGTGGAGGAATCCATTCAGTCATTGAGTAAACATTTGCCGAGCACTTTCTGAGTGTCAAACACTGTGGTGACACAAAAGGACTCACAGCTTCTCCCTGAGAGCCCCACAGACTGACACCACCCATTGGCATCAGCTACAAGAAGGACTTGTTTTAGAATGCAATGCCATTTCGAAGAAGGAACTTTCTTTTAATTAAATAAGTCAATTTGAGAATAATCTATGTCTAAATGAGAATGGGGGAAAAAGCAAAAAATTGCAGATCCAAGAATAGGATTTTGCATTAATTGGAGACTTGCTTAACTTAGTATAGTCCATTATAAAAGGGTACCAATACATTTAACATATTTACTGAATATTTATTTCTACTTATTATTTTAATAGATATCAGAAAAATTCCCTAATAGTGATATTTTTAAAGGATATAGTTAACTTGACTTTGATCCCTAAACTGCATTTTGACATTCAAGAAACATTAATCTAAAATTTTGTGTCCCGTGTTTTAAAGTATTTATAGTTTAAATCGATTTAAAACAAATTAAGATTTTCTGACTCATGGTATTCTTCTAAGATAAAGAGCTGAATGATTTCATTATTTTAGGATGAAATAACCTTATTTTAGTTTGTTCGTAAGTGTGAGTTAGTCTTTTCACAGCACTCTTTCTAAGTAATATCTATTTAGTCTTCATGAAGTGTTGGGTTTTCCCATATTTACAGAGGTTTTACAAAAATATCCGTTTTAGAGACATTGTACCAATTTAGAGCATTTTAATGAGCAACTCACTATATGAACAAAACGTTTTCTAAACAAACTCAGTAGCTAAGAGAAATGAACACTGCTGTCTTTGGAACCCTGACCACCGCATAACTCATGGCTCTGGCTACCATGAGATTGAGCATGAAATTTCACATCAAAGACCTCCATGTCTGAAGAACAGAGATGCAAGGGGGTGTTATGTCCAGGGGGAAAAAAACATGCACAAAGCAGGCTGAGTTCTTCCCAGCGTGTTAGACCACATGGAGTTTCTGCAGGGGAGGAACTTTTGCAGTTGCTGTTCACTCTGGAAATAACAAGCTTTCATGGTCAGAGCTGCAATAACAGAAGAGTGATCCCCGAGACACAAGCAGCAAAAGACCTAGGGTATCTTGGAGCGGTTGGTCTGTAACTCGAGGCTGGGTCAAACTCACGGGCACGTAACCTGTACTGTTGCACAGGGTCCTATGCTTAAAAGGACTCCATGCTTGGTTTAATGTTGTGTAGCTGCTGTTCTGCAATTCTTAATAAATTTGAACAAGAAATCCTTCATTTTTATCATGTAGCTGATCCTCACAAAAGATTTATTTTTAATTAAGAACATCTCATCCTAAGAAAGCCATCGAAAACATCCAGAGTGAAGAAAGTTATGGAAATTGTCACAGAGGGAACTGTTGAGGAAATGAAGAATGGTTAATAGGCAAGAATATAACTTATGATCAAGGGATAATGCTTTATGTCTATCTTAGTCTAGTAAAACTAGAAAGGGCTCTCCAGAGAAGGAATGAGAGTTCTGTGGCTGTTATTGGAGTCTTCATGTTATAATGCTGGCAGAGGATTTCCGTGTTCAATAGTGTTTTAACTTTTTGGATCACAACCCACAGAAGTACATTTTATTAATGACCATGTATACACAAATCTATATACACATACATATGCATATATACATATATATGCATGTGTGTATATATATATATGGACATTCATATATAAGTTTAATGAAGTTACCCTTACCACATGGTATGCATTCTGATGTTTTCTCTTTTCTTTTTATTATCTAAATTATATATCATATATATGATATATATTTTTTTATTTATATACACACACACACACACACACACACACACACATATATGCTGGCTGCCACTTAAATCTATTTCATGGCCAACTAATGGATCACAGTCCATAGTTTGAAAAACCTCTGTTATATAGCATGAGGATTGCATTAAATAACTCTTAACGTTTTTCTAGCTCTATAATTATAATTTTCAAAGGCTAAAAATTATAAGTCACTCCACAGGAGGCTGAATATGTGCCTGAGCAATTGAATGGCAAGTATAAAGAGCCCTGGACTAATTCTTAGGAGACCTGGATTGGAACCATTGGTGTGCTACTATTCAACACTTTAAATAATTTTACTTATTTCTCTCTTTCTCAATAGCCTTATTTGAAAGATGAATGATTGTTTAAATCCAGAGAGTTTCTCCCTTTTTCTACAAAATAGTAGAATGCTATCAGCCTTCCAAACAAAATTTTTATAGTGTGCAAAATGGTCAAAAGTGGAATTGCCATGGTGAAATCTAAGGTGGGTGGTAAGGGGCCTCCTATACTCTGCTCGTCACTCTCCACTCCTCCTTCCTCCTCTCACCCAAAGAGCTGTGGGACTCCAATGAACAGTTTGAAGACAATTCAACTCAATAACTGAATCTTACACTTCGATCCATAGACTACTGGTGAACAATGAGAACCAGGAATGAAACCAAAGAATCAATGTCTTTCTTAAGTCTTACTCTCAGTTATCCTCATAGAATGAAAGCTCCATGAGGAGAGGGGCCATGTCTGTCCAGGTCCCTACTTTATCTTCAACACTTCTAGTGTAGTACCTAGCACACAATAGGTGCTCAGGAAACATTAGGTGAAATGAATGAATGAATCACTTTTTAAGATTTGTCAATGTAAAGTAGGGGCAGGAGACTTATAAAAGTTTCCAAATTGTTAACAAGTACAGATTATAAGGTCCCTCCCTCATCAGGTTGGTAGTATTATAGTAGCACATATTTTTATTAGGTCATTAAATATGAAATGCCTAATTTTGACTCAGAAGTGTAGTTTATTATATCTCAAAGAAGCAGTACAATTAATCAAAGTATGCGCCTAATCTATCAACACAGTGTTGCCATCTTAACAGTAGCTTGTTTGTGCCAACAGCAAAGCCTGGAGAGCAAGTGGTGATGAAATCACAAAGGTGTTTTCCACAGCTTGTTGAGAATTGAATAGTTTTCCTTGCAAGATGTGGCCCAAAGCCTGGAAAAAGTGGTAGTCAGTTGGTGCAAGGTCTGGTGATCACAGTGGATGACAGAGAGTTTCCAAGTCCAGCCTCAGTAGTTGGAGGAGCATTGTTTGTGTGACATGTAGTCAAGCATTGTCTTGCAAGAGGATTGGCCTGTCTCTATTGACCAACCTTGGCTGCTTAATTGCAAGCACCCTCATCATTTAGTCCAGCTGGTTGCAGTAGACATCCGCAGTCATCAACTGACCAGGTTTCATAAAGCCGTAGTGGATAATACCAGCACTGGACCACCAAACAGACACCATTAGCTTTTTTTTGATGAGTATTCAGTTTTGGACTGTGTCTCAGTAATTCTTTATCCAACCATTGTGCTGAAGGCTTGCGATTGTCAAAAAGAATCCATTTTTCATCACGTGTAACAATACAGTGTAGAAATGGTTCGCTTTTATATTGTGACAGCAAAGAAAGGCAAGCATCTAGCCAATTTCTCTTCTGACGCTCATTTAACTCATGTGGTACTCATCTATCCAGCTTCTTTACCTTGCCGATTGGTTTCAAATAGTCCAATATTGTTGGAATAGTAACGTCAAACCTTGCTGCTAATTCACGTGTAGGTTGAGATGCATTTACTTCCACTACAGCTTTCAGCTCATCATTATCCACCTTGGTCTCAGGTCACTCACATAGTTCATTTTCAAGATTAAAATCACCAGAACAGAACACAGATTATCGACATACTGTGTGTTCATTAGCCACATCCTTCCCAAACACTCTGTTGATATTGAGCTGTCTGTGCTGTATCGGTTCCGCAATGGCGCTGATATTTGAAAACAACACGGATTTTTGACTTATCCATGATTTCACAAAAATTGCTCTAAAAAAACTTTTGAAAGATAATCCACAAGCCAAAACATGCACTTGAAAGACTGAGGATGTACCTTCACAATAAACACAACACAAGAAGTGTCAAAGTGAAATGTCAGAGATATCAACTGTCAAACTTAGTACTTAAGGAAATCGGACATTTCATACTTAATAACCTATAGTTATATGGGTCATTGTTATCTCCATCTTATAAATAAGAATACCAAGGTCCTGTGAAATTTATTGTTCTCTTAGAGGTGACCTAGTAATTTATAGGCAGGAATTATGATTCAGAGCTATTGAATTTCTGACCTGTTTATTGGGAAATTCTAGAAGGAAGCTCCGTGAGGACATCCCATGTTCAATGAATGAATGGGGTGCATCCTAGTTGATGACTTTGTAGAGCCCTTTAAAACACTGGTATTTTGTTGAGTGGTGTAATTGATAAAAACAAACTTGTGCTGTGCCAATCACTTGCCTCTATGGGCTTACCAATTTCATTCCTGAATATGACAGCCTTACTGTTAGTAGCAATTTGTTTCATAATATTGTGATGTGATTGAAAGCAGATGGGAAAGAAATAGGCCATATGAACTTTTTTTCCCTCTTTAATGGGATTACTACTCAGAAAAAATGTTACTTTGGTTGGGCAAGTCCTTATCATACCAAGTGAGCTCTTCAAAATGTTATGTCCCATTTGTATCACTAACTATATTTTTAAGATGACAAGAGATGAATGAAATATAAAGCTTATGGTTACACAGGATACTCATCTTCATGCACAACTTCAGCATTAATGTAACCTTTAAAATGTAACCTTTAAAAAGCACAGTAGTTATCAGCAGCATGACCCATATCAAAATGGAACTGCCTGTCAAGCCTTGCTCATTTGATGCATGAAAGTTCTATATTTTCCTTCATAGGCATATGTTACAGCACCTTTATGCTAGCCCGCGCAGCATGCCAATGTGGAATTTCCATAATTGTAAATTCTGAGCCGAGGGTATAACCGCTAGCATCTATCTATTTAGGTGGCCCAGAATACCCAGATGCTTTGAAATCATTTCTTCCTTATAATGAAATCAGAACATCCTCTCACCTAACATGCACATCTTTAAATTAAGTTTAAGCATGCTTATTCTTCTCTTTTAATATAATTTAGGATTGTTAAAAACATACCTAGAACCTACTTAAATATTTCAGGCTCATTTTACTTGACTTAATGCATACACTGCACAAAAGCCAGTTAACTCCTCTCAAAATGACAAACAAGATTTTGTACCACAGGCCCCGAGATTAAAATTGCTTTAGGGAACCCATAATACATAAGAATAGCAAAATGCTCTGAGCAAGTTGGGCAAGGGAAAAAGCCATTTGACTGTTAGATAAAGTGACTTTACATGAAATTGCCAATTTTCAATCATTTTTGACTTACTAAAATGGCAATTTTATATAGTTTAATCTTTATTTCTAGGCACCTATTGCTCATTCTGCCATTGGGATCTTTTAAGAAAGTTGGGGGCTCCCTCAAGTAGAAAAAAGGCAAGGAGTCAAAAAGTTCCAAGTGGGTTTCACTTTGCCTTCACTAGAAGGCAAAATACTCAGATACTTAGCCGGCCAGTTTATCAGTCCCTTAGTTATTATTATTATTTTTTTTTTCTGAGACAGAATCTCGCTCTGTTGCCCCAGGTAGAGTGCAGTGGCATCATCATAGCTCACTGTAACCCCGAATTCCTGGGTTCAGGTGATCCTCATGCTTCAGCGTTCTGAGTAGCTGGGACTACAGGTGTACACTACCACGCTTAGCTAATTTTTCTATTTTCAGTAGAGACAGGGTCTCACTGTTGCTCAGGCTGGTCTCCAACTCCTGAGCTCAAGTGATCCTCCCACCTTAGCCTCCCAGAGGGCTAGGATTACAGGCATGAGTCACCGTGATGGCCCCCTTAGTTATTCTTAAAAAGAGGCAGAGAGAGTCTCCTGAGAAAAATTACCAACAATTTCTTTTGCCAAATATTTTTACTTTCTAGAGAAGTGCTTGTGGTAAGTAATAAAGAGTATGTGCAAAATTAGTTTATGAAAATGTTAATATTTTATAATACTAAAGATTTAAATATAACAGAAAAGACTAATGATAGGAGTTTGGTTAAAGAAAGTACAGCCCTTCCATAATAAAAAGTAAAAGAAGATATGTATCAAATATGAAAGGTATTTATGAACTAAGTACTTATTTAAAAAACAGGATGCAAAATAGGTTTGCATCATGATCTCATAAAAAATAGGTATAAATATATGCAAACATAGATATATTTAAACATATGTAAACATAATTCATAAAAAGACCTGAATTGTATGCACTGTTGTCAGTGATTATTTCTAGGTGTAAGGTTAAGATTATGGATGATTTTGAGTCCTTATTTTTCTTTATCTGCATTTTCTGAAATAAACATGTATTTTTTTGTGCAATAAGAAAAGAAGAGTAAAATAAAATATTACCAAGATTATTTAGTTGGACAGATTTTATAATCCCATTCATTTCTTAAAAATGCCTGATTTATAAGTTAAGGTGATTTCTGAGTACTTGCGTTACAGGGAATGATTAACACAGACAAAATCAAATGGAACAGTATTTATAAGACAGCTTCTGTATAAGAAGTTCCAGGAGAATCTAAATCCCTGTGAGAACAAATGGCAAGAGGGCCAGAGAGATGGTAAGCAAACCTCTGGGAAGGGGCTTACAGTAAACTAATGCATTGAAATAATAATTTTCTATATCTCCTCCGTCTTTTAAATTCACACGTTTGGGTTGTTTACCTTCTACCAGTGAGTAGCAATTAGGCGCTCAATGCTGAAAAGTCAAACAAACCTAATTGGTGAACAAGAAACATTTTATACAAGAGGAAATGCAGTGAGGGTGGTTGAACTTGATTTAGGAAATATTTCAGAAGCATCATTTCTTCTTTTATCTCTTGCCACAAAAAGAATGCTTTAAATGGCCAAGGGGCACAGGAAAATATTAGAACTTCATTCTGAAAAGACAATATGTATATATAGGTCAAACTGGTAAAATAATGATTTCAAAAAGCAAATGGACATGACGAGACAAATAAATGGAAGCAGGATTTTATGGGAAAGGTAGTGAATATTTGGAAATATCTCGTAGGATAAAAGTAAAGATAGGCTCTAATAAAAATCAAATATCATGTGTAGTACAGTGGTTGACTGGAACTGAGAACACATGCAGTTCTCAATATACATTTGTGGATTGAATTCCCTAAAAAGAATGCATTAATTACTGTAACTTCATCTCATCACCTTGGACCATGGACCACATCCCTGCAATTTATACATAGGAGCACTGAGTTGAATTAAGCTAGGTATGGTTACATGCTACATAGCAAAATATTTTGTGATTGGGGAGCAAGTTATGTCCACTTTAATATGCCAATCTATCTCTTCAATAGTTCTTTATGAAGTTTCATAATATTTAATTCAGAAGTTAAAAAATGAAACATGCATATACTATAGAGTACATAAACATATAAGACACAAACAAAAAACCACAAAATCACAATACAAGAGAAACTGAGAAGCCTCATTCCAGAATATTCACTACAAACTATGTATTTTTCATTAATATGATATAAATTGAGTCCAACAAACAAAATACAGCTTCATATTTTTCATGAAGCTAGATGAGAAAAAAAAATAGCTTCTTTACTATTTGGCCAGGCAAATAAAATTTGTGTATTCCTTTTATAAAAGTGAAAAGTTTAGAGGTAAAAGTATTTGCTTTATTTCATGTATATTCATAGATTGTCTGCTATCACTATTTCATGATAAGTCTATCATTCATTTGGTATCTACAACAACCCAAAGCAGTGGTGAGGTAGCAGTGTCACCCTGCAAAAATCGATCCTTATGTATAAGAAAAAACTGTAGCAAGGCCAGGGACTTACATGCCTGAGAGTTACAGCATAACAAAAATACTGGTTGCCTAGCCATCATTTTGAAATGATAACATAAAATGCCAGTGTTCAATTATTTGAACATGAACACTTCCAAAATGGAGACTGAGTCTCCAGGCCTCCCAATGCTACAGGTAGTAGATACCCATATTGTTGTGCCATCCAATTTATGACCATTAGTTTTATTTCAAATGATGATAGACATCATTGCAATATTAAGTTACACATTTGACATTTGCCCAAGTATATTATTGGAGACCTGGTGCTCATGAAAAAAAAAGTAAAATAGCTAAGAATTTATAATAGAATTAATTGCTACTTTACAAATCAAATTCATTCGTTCAATAAATATTAACTGAATTTATGCTATGTGCCAGGCACTGTGTTAAGTACTAGACAATTATGACCTCAGTCCTCCTTTATCTGTGGTTTCCCTTTCGACAGTTTCAGTTACACACGATACAGTACAAGGTATTTTAAGAGAGAGACCACATTCATATAACTTTTATTACAGCATATTGTTATAATATTCTATTTTATAATCAGTTGTTAATCTCTTACTGTGCCTAATTTATGCATGTATAGGAAAAATATAGTATATAAAGGGTGCAGTACTATCAATGGTTTCAGGCATCCACTGGGGGTCTTGGAACATATCACTGCGGGTAAGAGGGGGACTATTCTATTTCTCAGTTTCACTCTTAAACCAAACTTTAAAATGTGAAACTCATTAATTCCGCTGGTTTTTAAAATAAAGATGAATTTAGAAACCAAGAATCTTGATCTGAACTTTATTTCCCTCAAAAGCATAGTATGGCTTACATCGGCTTATAAATCACTTCTATTGTATGATATACTCAATAAGATGTATACGATAGGATTTGGGATCCTCAAATTATTTCAGTTATTGCCTGGGAACTAAGTTCAAGTTCACTCACATCCCAGTAGAATAATTTGTAATATTCTAGAGAACAAGAGAAGTGAATAACTGTGCCAAGGTCAAAAACAAGTGAATTTCTCTTCTGGGCTTTGCTTTGAGGGATACTCGCTGCCACTAGTTGAGTGCCACTGCCTCTTTTTTGGCCTGGAGAAGGGGCTGGGGACAGGAGTAGGTAATATAATAAAGACATTCTTCATACAGGGTAGGAAATACAGCACTTAGACTGGCAGCTGAGAGCAGACACTAAAAAAGTGTGGTACAACTTTCAGAACTTTCATTAGGATGAAAACTGTAAAACAACAAACCTAAGTCACAATTCTAAATCCAGAAAAGAATATAAGATACAAACTTAAAAGGACAAAGGGTCCATAGACCCACTTCTTAACACTCTCGTGTTTAGGGTTCCTACCACGTGGTCCTTGGTATCTTATCTTATTGTCAATTGATGAGAAATCAGTCTGGTGTTTAAATACCATGTGCACATTATTTTTGGACTGATAAGAAACCAGCTGTTTTTCTTGCTTTCGGAAGCAATCCACTTTGGCTCTGTTTGCCCTTGCCTTGTCTTCTAGAATATTTCCTCTCTGGACAGTCTTTCCTCCTATGAGGCAGTATCCCTGCTGGCTTTTTTCTGGCTTGGATGTGACGGGAGGTGGGCAACTCTGTGTGCTTCCCTGGAGGTTTCTTTTTATCCTACTTGTTTTCCTTGGGTCTCAACTTAACATGACTCAGCAACCTCACTTTTTAGATTCAGGAAATTTTATAACACCTCCAATGTCTATTAAAATGGATCCTAATCTTCACGTAGAGCAATGTATAGATTAAGAATTTCCATGTTAAGAAAGAAAATGATTTGGAGCAGTCCAAGAGACCTCCCTGAAATCACTGATCAACATATGTGGCCATATCACAGTATTTAAATCTAGATAATATTTAGATCTACATAATTTTTTCATTATTCCAGTTTTGAAATCCTTCAAATTTGACACAAGAGATCTGGCAATTGAGACTACTCTAAGCACTTACCGTGCTAACTAATTTAATCCTCATAAGCCTAAAGGGTAGATGCCATGATGATCACCATTTTACAGACAACGCACAGCACAGCAAAGTTACGTCAATTGGCCAAAGTCAAACCACTAGTGAGAGGGGAACTAAGTGTTCAATGAAATCATTATGCTTCCACAGTCCGGGCACTCAATCACTGCCCTCATTCACTCTTCCAGAGATCAAAGGTTTGTCATCCTCATAAGCACAACAAAATTACTTGTAGGGAGAGACTGGATATTTATAAAAATTTTGAGCTGGAGAAATGAATCTGCCCTAATAGAGAAAAAGCATTTGGGAAACGTGAATGCAGCAAACGACCAGAAAATGAGGGCTCAATCATCCCTTGCCTGGACAACCACTGACATGTCCCCACTGTCTCTCTGTACCCAGTTGCTTAATAGACCCATGCAGCTTTTGACAGAGTTGGCATTCCAGAAGCAATCATGCTAAACTCCTGCTAAACAGACACGTGCACACGCACGTGCACACACACAGAACCTTCTTACTGTCCATCTCCTGTGAGACCTAGGAGCTGACCTTGGCCTCAATTCTGGCTGCTCCTCTACCGTCCCTCTTCCATTGGCCTCCCTAATTACTAAGCATCATGGAACTTCAGCACACCCGACCACACCTCCATACCTTTCTTTGTTCATGCTCTTCCCACCAACAGGAAGGCCTTTTCTTTCCATTTGGTCCGGGTCACCTTGGAAAATTTCTGATCATTCTTCAAGGTTCAAATGAAATGTTACCTTGTCGTTGTTGCTTTTCTTGAAAGCCTCTTTCTTCTCCAGGCAGTTTTGATCCCTCTCAATTGTGTTTCTATAGCACTACATGCTTTTATAGGAACATTTATCCCAATGTACAATGTATTAAGATAATTGTTGACGTGTCTCTTTCTCCCATGAAATTCAACTTGGGAAGTGGCCATAATATCTTCATCTGTATCTCCAGGGTCTCTTAGAGCCTGGCACAGAGGAGTTTTTCAGTAAACAGTTTTGAATTACATTTACTACTATTAGATATGATTTTATGGATATTTATTATCTCCTGGCAAAATGAAGTATCAAGGTCTGTGTGTATTTTATAGGGGAAAAAAGCCTATCTTTTAAACATTTTGAGCCTTAATACTACGATGTTTGTTTTTTTTTTAAGGAAGTTAAAGAAGACCTTTGTGCACCTACTTTCTTAACAATGTGAATATTTCTAAGATTGATATGTTCTGGTGGGTCAATTTTTTACTAAGTAACTTTAGGAATAAAACTCCAGGAATTGTGACCTTCTCCCCTCTATGGCCATGTTATTCTCCACAGATGTTTTTAAGTTAGTTTTAATTCTTTTGTAAAATGATCCAGTGAGTCAATCCTTGATCCCAGAGCAGTCTCTCGAACTGCTCCAAATCACTTTCTTTAAGATAATATCAGATGCCTAGCTGGTTTTATTTCTTTCCATGTAGCCACATAGAGCAAAATCGTCTTGTTACACGCCATTGGTCGATTAGGAGGAAGGACAATGCGTCACTGGATCTGTTCTGTTCTCATTTATGCAGTGCCTCCGTCTGCTGGAAGTTTAGCTACCAAGTGCCGTGGATGGAAGCAGGTCTTTCATCCATCCGATGAGGGCTTTCCCTGTAGCTGTAGCTGAGCTGTTGGCAGATTCAGCCCCATTCTAGCGGGCTCCACACACAAAATCCATTTCCCCCAAGCAACTGTTTTCATGTTTTTCCTCTGTCCCTGTTGAGCAAATGCCTCACAAAATAATTCTCTCCACTGGCATACTGTGAGCCAGATCCTCTTGCAGGCTTGGAAGGGGAAGCTCCACAGACTTTCTCTCCAATGTGTCAAGGCAGGGCACATGCAGCCCCATTTACAAGATAAATGGTGGTGTGGGAACAAGTCAGCTGAGCCAACAACTGCCTGAGCGCCACAGTCAGTGTCTTTTCTGTAATTATTGCATTTAATACAGCTAGTTACTTGCACAAAAGAGCTTCCGGATATAGCAATTTCCACTGGGGGCTGTTTAGGAATGTACAGGCCCATCATTTAGCCCTGATATTGTTGGGTTGTCAGAATTGATCATAGCTCTTGACGGAACACCTCTAGCTTTTTTTTTTATGGAGTGCCTCAGAGTGACATTTCACATTGTTTAAGTAGGAGTGATCTGTTAGTTTATATTTTATCTAAAACTGCAGATCAGATGACCTCCCTCAGGGCCTAAATACATGAATCCTTTTCACATGTTATAATTAATAGTGGAGCCGGGAGAGAAATTCATAACAAGGGGCCGAAGAGCTGGGCAGAGCAACTTGTCAAAAAGAAGGAAATTCCACTACAGATTAGCTTATTTTTAAGCATGTCAAGCTCTACATACAAACATGATCTATTGCTTCCTTGTAATGTCTGTTTGGGCCCACATGCTCCGGGCGGTGTCAGAGACTGCTGTAAATTTTGTCTGAGTCAGGGCAATTCTGATTGATCTCTGAGTGTAAAATCGATAAGAAGACACTGTCATTTTCTTAAAGGATGAGCTAGAAAAGGAAAATAAATTAAGACTCCACTGAATGTCTATCTCCAGTGCTCATTAATTCAGTGTGGTCTGTACTTTGTTAATGTTATGGCCACAGCTTTAATCTTCCAGGTGCTCTTCCTGTGGCTACTTGCCAGCAGCCCTTTCTTACGTTATGTATATTTCATCTGAATGTGGGGGTGGGGGGGATAAAATGGCTGCCTCTTTTCTCCCTCAGCTTCTGATTAATCCATTTTATTATTTTGGAGATATACATCACCATGGATACTGATTAACTTTAAAATAGACAGAGCCATTCTCTCTCTCTCTCTCTCTTTCTCTCTCCCCCTCTCTCCCATCCTCTCTCTCTCAACCATCACCCCTTCTTCATCAGGAGATGTATTCATTTGTCTTGAATAGTTCGGGCAAATAAAAACTACCACACATTTCCACACATTTTGCCTTACATAATAAACTCCATGAAGATTAATTTTCTTCTCTCTCTCTCCCTCTCTTGCTTCCCCGCTTCCCTCTGCCTCTCTTCTTCTGTTTCTTATCTAAGGCTCTTTGTCAGACACATTAAAAGTTGTTATTTGTAGGCCGGGTGCGGTGGCTCACGCCTGTAATCCTAGCACTCTGGGAGGCCGAGGTGGGCGGATCGTTCTGAGCTCAGGAGTTCGAGACCAGCCTGAGCAAGAG
>RJWJ010017897.1:0-32366 GCA_004363605.1 Indri indri
AGATAATTTACTTACTGATTTTTCATCTGTTTCTACCATTAGAATGTAAACTTTATAGGATTTGTAACTTCATCTGTGCAGTTTATTGGAGTGTGTGTTTCACTAAGTCCAGGAGCTTGCACATAGGTTCTCAATGAAGGAGTGACCCAAGATGGTTGTCATTTTGGAAAACAGAAAGTTGTTCCCTAAACAGATAGTATAGAAAAGTAGAATCAAAACCTCTGTGTAAGGAGTAGGAGAAGGAAACTCCGAAAGTTAAAAGCAAACTCTGGTCCCATAGAAAATCAATTGGTCAAGGAATCTAGGACTTAGGAATTAAATATATCCATGACCCTAAACAAAAAACCAAGAGGGAAAAAAAATCAAATAGTGGTAGAGATGCGTGAGAGGCAAAGAGAAAAGAAAAACAAGATATATTTATATAGTTCAAGGTGAAGGGTGGCTGAGACCTTACCCTGGAGCTTGGACATTCCAGCACTGTGGTAGATCCAAAACAGAAACTGCCAAGGGAATAGACTAACAGGCCAGGGATCCAGTCACTATTTCCAAAATAGAAGGTACAAATAGGTAGTGCAGAAGCCAGACTAGTGCCAAGCTCGAAGTCACCTGGCAATCCACCCCTGTCTCCCCCACCAACATGTAAAGAAGCACAAAACCTGGTTCATGACGACCCAGCGGGACACTTCCCTTCCCCTCTCTTCCTCCCATGCAGAGAGCTCCGCAGGAATCCTCACCTCCTAGGAAGGAAGGCCCTTCCCACCCAGGATGCCCTCCCACCTGAGTGCCTGCTCCAGGGCTGGCCCCTACACTCTCCTCCCCCTTGCTTCCTTTCCCTTGTGATTAATCAAGGCCTGCCAAATGGAAAACAAAGAACTTCCAAACCAGTGAACATTAAATACAGTCTGAGTATTAGGACTTTGTTTTCTTTATCACAGTGACTCCAGGGGTAGAAACATCAAACTCTGGGGCAGGCTTCCATCAGTGGTAGCTTGGGTCAGGGTAGCATTTGCATGCTGCAAATCATACCAGCCCTGGGGTCTGCCGCCACATGCTACCACTCCATCAGTTAAGTGTTTGTTGAGCACCTACATGAGATTGAGCCCTGTAGAGGGGTGATATGGACTGAATTGTGTCTCCCCCACCCCCAAATTCAAATATTAAAGTCCTAACCCCTTGGATCTCAGAAATGTGACTGTATTTGAAGATAGGGCCTTTGAAAAGGTAATTTAGTTAAAATGAGGTCAATAGGGTAAGCTCTAATCCAATATTACTGCTGATCTTAAAGAAGAGATCAGGACACAGACACACGTGGGGGAAAGACCACGTGAGGACGGAGGGAGAAGATGGCCATCTATAAGCCAAGGAGAGAGGCCTCAAAAGAGACCAACCCTGCTGACATCTGAATCTCAGACTTCCAGCCTCCAGTAAAAAAATAAATTTCTGTTGTTAAAGTCTCCAGTCTGTGGTATTTTGTTATGGTAGTCCCAGCAAACTAAGATGAGGTGCAACAAGAAATACCAGAATAATGACTTGTTGAGGTTTGACTTTCTACTAATTAACTAATTAATAGTAACTATTAACTAATTAATAGTAACTTCATTACTATTAATAATTCAGAGTGTATGGAGTCCAAGAGAGCTGAGGTGGGGACAGGTGGGAGGGTGCGACTTCTCAGAAAGCTCTTCAGTATTTCATAGCACAAGGCCTAAATCGATCATTTTGTCTGAATAAGAAAAAAGCACCATCTCATCCAACAATGAGAAATAGATTTCTCATGTCTGGGAGCAGACTTCTTGCTCTGAATGCAGGCTGGCTTCCTCGGGCTTTCTCAAGCTCCTCAAAGAGGCCTACATCTCTTATTATAAAATGTGGCAGTTATTAGACACAAAATAAATACATGATAAGTAAGTAAATAAATAAATAAATAAAAACAGATTTAAAGCCATCTTCCTAGTTGGTCCTCACACATTACTTATTTCACTAAGCAGTCAAAGACAAATTTAACCCCATGTTCCCTTACAATTTAATTCAGGTAAAATTGTGACTTCTATACTCTATGTGAAAGCTTGTAGGTACTTTTGATTCAGAAACCTAAAGGAAGTATTTTAGGTAGCTACGTGATACCTATTCCCTTACGGGTAACTTTTTTTTCTTTTTAATAATGCCCTTTTCAGAGTTTGGATTTAACACACCTGGTACTTCACAGTATGCTCAAAAACACAAATAACCTTGTTCAAAGTTCAAAAAGTGAGATATGAACCCAGGATCTAACCCAGGTTCTTAACCCAAATCCAACTAATTTAGCAATTATGGAGAAATTTTAAGAAAGAGACATCTTTACTACATGAGAGCTAAAGTAGCTTATAGCTTTAAAAAAACTTCTCTAAACATGGAACTTGCATAGGGATTTGTGATACTAAGTAAATGCATCATTGAAATAATTTAAATTGGAGACTGGTTTAAAGCAATGAGCAGAGGTTCTACTGGAGAAGTTCTGGGATTCCATAGTATTCATCCTATAGTCATGGGAGTCCACGGATTGGCCTGGTGTTCAGGAGTCCTCAAATATCCACCTGCCAGTTAATTGCCATCCACAGATCCAATCATTTCACATCTGCATGAGTTTGTTTCATAAGTAGGGTGATAATACCTTCCAATTTGCTTCTATTGTCTCAGCATAATTAAAAATAATGCCTCCTCTCACTTTCAAAAGTGCCCCAATTTGGATGATGTCCTTATTAATAGTTTTATGATCACCTTAATATTAGTTCAATTAAGTCTTGACCTGAAAAATGATTAGACCAGCTATTTTATGTCACTTTATATCATCAGATTCACCTTGTGAAAAATCCAATCCATTATTTAATCATTATCTCTAATACATACACATATGTTACTTCACTCACCTGCATAAAAGCCTCCAGTGCCAACCTATCATCTAGAAGATAATGTCTAAGAAGGTCCTGGCCAATTTAACCTCAGGTAGCCTCTCCTACCTATCTCCTACCCCTGTTCCTCAAACAGACCATGCTTTCGTGTCTCAAGGCTTTTCCACAGAACATTCTCATTGCTTATATGTTCCCTCCAACATTTTGTTCAATAACATTGACCACTGTGTTAGAACCTGCCATGTGCTCCTGTTCACTCCCCACCTGCTTAGTGAAAGTCTCGTTCAAATGTTATTGTCTCTGTAAAGAACCCCGATTTCCTCAGACATTAGTTGTTCCTGTGTGTGTGTGTGCACGCATCCGTGTGTGCATGTGTGTGCGCGTGCATGCACTGCACTTCATACATTCTTTTATTACAGTTCTTCTCATCCTGCAATTGTAGGTGCCATTGTCTGTGCTATTTATATTACTACAATGTCATCATTACCTTTGTATCATTAATGCCTTCACCACCTGGTACTTGTTGATATTTGATACATATTTGGTGACAGTTAAAATCAGAATTGGCCACATTTTGGAAAATAAATAGTCATTTACTGAGTGCCTGCTCATATGGCAGGCATATGGATTTTGCTACATAATTATGGGGTTCAGGACATGTTACCCCAAAATTATGACACCTTGTTATTTGAGAAAACACCAGAAGCAGGAAGATCACTCTCACCTTTCCCTTCCCCTTCCCCCTGAAGCAGGCCATAAGACCCATGTTTGAGAGATGCCCTCCCTAAAGCCAAAGAAAAAGAACAGCCTTTTCTCTGAAGATACAGGAACACAGAGAAGAATCTGAACAAATAGGCCTTGTTTAGTTTCCTCTAGTTTATTACCATTAGATCATACCCCTTCTGACCAAGCATACTTCTCCACAACTATCCACGTCTTCATCAAACCTAGCATTAAAAATACATAGGTTTAGCTATTCCATTGGGTATTCATCTCCTTATGAAAGTTCTTGCGCCATGTAAAACTTACATTAAATAAATGTGTAGGTTTTTCTTCTTAATCTGTATTTTGTTACAGGGGCCTCAGCCAAGAACCTAGCAATGGGTGAGAAAAGATTTTTCTTTTCCTTGTGAGTAACACACATAACTAGGGGGCTGTGTGGTATAGTGGAAAGCCAGAATAGCTGTAGCTGATTCCCGATTTTGCTTCTTTGTCTTTCTGTAAGGCCAGGCAAGCCACAGACTACATTAGATCCCAGCTTTATCTCTAAAGCAAGGTGTTAGAACTAGATAATTTTTAAGATTTTTTTTTTCCCTTAATTATAACTCATCCTTGTTCATGGTAATGCACCAAAATTTTCTGGCTAGTTGTCAATGAATCAGCATCGATTTGGCCTTATTATGGTCATCTTTTTTCCTTAATATTTTAAAAATACTCAAAATTACACAATAATGAACATCCTTATATGTTAAACATTTTGAACAATACTAGTGAATAAAGTGAAAAGTAAAAGTCCCCCCCGCCCACCAACACACAGCCCTTCCTGCACTGAAATTGGTAAGAATATTTGGCTAGGTGGTTGCACAGATCTTTTTCTATACACACATGCACACATACACATACACACACACAACACACATTCAAACACATAAATATACAATATGTTTTCACTGAAATGGGATAACATTTCTGCATTGCATTCTCACACTTCTTCTTTCACTCAGCAATAGATCATTATGTTTTCTGTAACTTTGTGATACTCCCTATATGGAGTGAAATATCATTTATTTAAGTGTCCCTATACTTTAGCATCATTGCTGCCAAATTAGTTTTCTATTGCTGTCGTAACAAATTACAACAGATTTAGTGGCTTAAGACAACACAAATTTATAATCTTACAGTTCTGTGGGTTGGAAATCCACCACAGGTCTTACAGTACTGAAATCAAGGTGTTGCCAGGGCTGTGTGCCTTTCTGGAAGCTCTAGAGGAGAATCTGTTTCCTTGCCTTTTCCTGCTTCTAGAAGCTGCCCACTGTGGTGGCATATTATCCCCCTCTCTCCTCAAAGCTAGCAATTTAGTTTTTCTCTGGCTTGACTTCTGTAGCTACATTTCTCTCTGAGTCCAGCTAGGAAAGATTCTCCACTTTTAAAGACTCAAGTGATTAGAGTAGGTCCACTTGATAATTTCAGATACTCTCTTCATCTCAAGGTCTTTAACCTTAATTGCATCTGTACGGTTCCTTTTGTCGTATGACGTAACATATTCACGGGTTCCAGGGACTAGTGCGTGGGTATCATTGGAGAGCCATTTTCTGCTCACTGCAGTTTCAATAGTTCATATGTACCAATACTGAGGCAGTGAAAATCCTTATATGTATATTCTTGCATGCTTGCATGAGCATGTCTGTAGAAGAGATTCCTAGAAGTGGATTCCTAGGTCAAAGAATATGCATATTCCCCAAATTTCAAAAAATACAGAGAAATTGATCTTTTTAAAAAGTCCCCACCTTATTTGCAAATTTGTAGATATTTGAAAATGGTGTGGGAGAAATATATCCTTTGTGGTGAAACATTCTAGAATGGTTTAAAATCCTAACTCCCTAGAGCTTATACAGTTATGAAAGGGTAAGAATAAGATAGTGGGATTACGTACAAAGGCACTGCTCACCTCTCTTTAAAAGGTTGATGAAGGGAGTTGTAGGAAAAATAAAATGCTTTATACAGTGCAAATAAACTTTATGAGGTTGTTCTTCAAAGTATTGCTCTGAGCTGACTAAACCGATAGCTATAGACATAGGTTCAAGAAGAGTGTACTACAATTCCCTGGAGCACAGTCTCCCAGCAGACCTGGCAGCCTCAGACTTTATCGGTTCTCCTACCATATTTCCCATTCCCTCCCACAGTCTAGTGTTGTCAAATATATTTTTTTTCCTATTTTCTTTTTTTTTTTTATTTTGCTAAATCTAGCAGATCTATCAGCCAGTCATAAATTCAAAACAGACTGCCAAAAAGAGTTAGAGACATTTAGAACATGCCCCTAAATTTGGAGTTTAGTGTCATAAAAGAAAAATCTGACATCTCCCAGAGCATTTCTATCATGTAAATGCCTTAAGAACACATTTGTGCACAAGATAGATCAATTGGGCTAATCAGATACTTTTCAAAGGCCTTTTTGTTTAGGTTTACTTTTTATACCACATTGGCCTGCTTTCTAAATTGAAACAAAAATGGTTAAAAAAAACTAGAATCTGTGTTATAGTGCTATAAATTCTCCAAATGCAGCACATTCATATGAAAATTTATAGAGAGAAGATTATCTGATAGGGATTAGCTTTACAGTGTGAGACAATTCCTGTCCTCTATGTGTACCCCACTACTAATAATAATTTAAAACCCAACTAGCTAAAATATGTACAGCATTTCACAGTCTATGAAGTACTTTTCAATGCCTTATTTCATTTTAATTCTCAAAACAACACATAACTTGGGTAGTATTTTATAATCTCTCTTTGCAGATGCTTAAGGTCCAAAAATGGGAAAGATCATGCAGACGGGATGGTGAGATTCAGAACTTAAATGCAAATATATGTGAACACAGCTGTATGACATTGCTATGGCCTCTGAGGTTCAATCAAATTCTAAACTGATATTGTGTGATATCCACCACAGGAATAGGACTTGCTATGAATGTGTCAAGCCTTCAGAAGTTAATTTTGCATGCATTTACTTGGTAACATGGATTTCCAAATTATGATGATTACAGTCTGAGCAAATTGATAAATATCTTGGAACTCAAGTGCTAAAAGTCGCATCTAAACACAATCCCATCTCAAATTAACAAGTTGCTATGAAGCTCAATAGAGCAGATGCTACTACTGCTGATCTGCTGATACCCTACTCAGCTGAATGATGAAAAAAACTCATAAGGAAGAAGAGAAAATAATTCCTACCAGTTGAAAGAGCTGACTGGTATACTGAATATTTATCACTTTTTTAAAAAACTGTATCATTCCAACATCCCAAAGCTTTTTTTCACTCTATCCAAGTGGGATATGCAAGTTTAAAAAATCCAGTTAATCATATTGCTGGTTCTTACCAGCAATATAAACAGCTGAATATAAACAGCTGAATGCTCGACCAACTTTTCAATTTGCATCTAGATACTGGTCATAATGTGGTTGCTGGCAAAAAACATAAATAAATAAATAAATAATAAAGTTTTAAAAATTTCAAGATAATAATAACTGCTACCATTAAATGAGTGTCTGCTATGTGGTCCAGTTGACTTACATGGGTTGTCTCTCACTCCACAATAACACTGAACCGAGGTACTTTCAGCTTCTTTTTACTGATACATAAATGGAGCTTCACCTAAACCTGTATGAATCTCTCCAAAACACTACATTGGATACTCCAGTACAGCAGTACACAGAACAGAAGAACAATGTGACAATGAAGTGGTTCTCTACCTTTTTTGGTTTTCCATGCAACATACCTGAGGGATTTCTCACATCCTACCAGCAGCAGTAGAGGAAGACAGAAGGTGTAACTAGCTCTATGAACAAATTTCAATGACCCCTGTATGTTTTTTACAATCCTCTCCTTCTCATGTTTTAGATGCTTAGGACAGTAGGGCTTGATGACCAGACCCCTGCAACTTTTAACTAAGGACTTCGCATTTTTGAGTTGTTTCTCAGAAATAGTGAAATTTCTGCAAGACAAAGGAGTCGAGATTCCAAAGGTCCCTGGGCAGACTTTCTGACCCAAAGACTCACCATTCCTCACTAACCTGCCCCAGTGCACAGAGCCCTTCATTAATCTCAACACGATCTTCCCCAATGCACATAGCCTATCCTTAAAAGGCCTGTGCTCTCTGTTAGTTGAAGAGACAGATTTGAGGCTGTATCCTGGTTCTTTGGTTCTTCCACTGAAGTCTTTCATATCGAAAATTTCTTTCTTCCTTGACAATCCTCTTTGTCTCAGTAATTGGCATTCTGTGAGGTGAGTAATCAGACCTAGGCAGACCTTTGTGAGTTCAGTAACAAAGGGACAATGAAGGTGAGTTGAAGAAATGTTTTGGGAAGGCTGATCCAACAGCAGGTGGATCCACCACCATTGCCACGAGGGTTGAGAGCCTGTCACTAAAAAAACCATTTGATGGACTTCATTGGCTAGATTTGCAAATCTCTAAAGGTGATCAGTAGTACACCAGGCCTTAAATTTGCTTCCAAAAAAAGTTCCCAAACATGTTGTGAAATACACCAGACCACACGAACATGCACACTCATGCATATACACCACCACCACACACCACACCTTTTTTAAAAAAAATATTTTCAATGCAAATGTGAAAGCATGGATAGTTATAGACAAAAGACATCTGTTTAACTTGATTTAACTCTGCTTTTCCAATTTCTACTGGCTGCAAAAATATTTTTCCCTTTGAATACCCATTAAAATCTTTAGGAACTGATGCTCAGAGATGCACACTGTGAGTCCATCCATGAACAGGATGCTCTCTGTGACCTTTCTAACTTACATGTTCCATTGTCAAGTGTGGAGCCAGAACCACAGAGGTCCTTGGGTCTTCCCTGCAATGCAGTCTTCCTGATAAAGGGGCATTTGTTTGGGATGTTAAGTGCTCTGTGCAAGAAATGCCGCAACCTAATCTTGTCACCTTTGAGATCAATGAGGTAAGTGACAGCAATTCGAGTTCCCTGTTGTTTTAATTAGAGGAAGTGAAACACAATTATGGGACATTAGTGCAAGCCTGGTGCAAAAGAACAGCAGGCCCTGAGGGGCAGGCATAAGAGCAGACCACAGGGGAAAAAATGCACTCTTCCCCTCTGACAATTTCATTGAAAGTCTTAATTACAATGCTACTGTAGGGGGAAATTGTTTTATAAATGCCATTACAAACACAGTCTGATTACAGAAATCTTTTCATCTGAAAACTAATTAAACCATTATTTCCTCTCAGATTACAATGGTAAATGTAGGTTTTTCATTTATGAAAACAGTTATACAATCTTATGTTCCTTATATTTAGAGAGCATCTTTTTTTTCCCTGAGTATCTACAGGCCAAAATGATTTTAGAAATTAGAAATGTTATAAAAAAGGTAATAGAGACTTTTCTTTCAAAAAACACTATCATGATGTAGACAACAGCTACAATGAAATGATTTTGCTAATATGTGAAACTCTAATGAGCTTATATGTACCAGCTCCATCATTTTGATGAGCACATTTTACAATATCATGTAAAAACTAATTTAAAAAAAAACTATTACAAAATTTGATCAATATTTTCCAACCATTCAACTATAATCCTTAAGAGGGCAAGGGGCTCTGCTTTATTCAGGGCTGTGTTGTCAGCACGTGAACAGTGGGCGCTTACCACCTATTTGTTGATGGAAAGAAAGCTGCTCCCCAAGTGACTTTGAAATGGCCTCTTGAATTTCATGTTAGAAACAAAGGGATATTTGAATTGATTGATCTTGCATAGGTTTTCGTTGAACTATTTTATATATGTAGATAGAACAGAATATTAATTTTTGAACAAAAATGATAACGATGGCAACAACAACCCGATATGGATGTCATTTCCAATTACAGGGGAATGGAAAGAAGGAAAAGGCCATGCATGTAGATAAAAAGAAAGAGGTGATGCTACAAGGGGAGCTAAACCCCACAAATGACTTTGGATTTCAGTGTGTTAGCACATGCTTAAACCAACGCCCCTAACTGAACTGTTACTATCGCAATTAACCCCATCAGTCATCATGAACCCGATTCTTTTCCCTGATCTCCCCTCCAGAGCCCAGCTATGTAATCAAGGGAATCTTTCACTTGCTTGAAAAAGATAAAACACTTTCTGCTTTAAGAAAAGGCTGATAGACTAAAATCTGTGCAGGTGAAGCAGAAGTGATTATAAAAGTCTTATTTGCTTAACAAAAGGATTCTCTGCAGGGTTATTTTAACCAGTGAGCTCCTCTAATGACTTGCTGCGTTTATTTACAGATCATCAATTACATGGGGTGAGGGGAGGAAAGTGAGAGGAATGTCAGAGGGAAGATACAGTGTTCTTAAATCCAGGAAATCATTAGGAGCCATGGACAAATGAGGATCAATCAGATAACAAAATATTGGTTTCTATCAAATAATACAGAAGTCCATGGGAAACTTACTTCTAGAATATAAAAACTGAATTTCCAGCCATATTTTTAGGCACAACGAAAAGAAGGCAAAGTGCTTTTGTTTAATACTTTCAGACTTCACCATCTCCTTTTTTGTAAAACTGATTTTAAAAAGGAAAGAGAGAAAGAAAAGAGAAGAGAACATTGTGTCATAGAAGCTTTAATTTAAAAATTGACCCTTTGTATTGAACTCTGAAGTGACCAGGTAGATGCACTTTATAAAACACGCCATCGAAAGTTTATTTTCCAAAGCCTTTTCTCTCAGAGAGTCATAGGCAAAACAGCAAGACCGGAGAACAGTTATTTTTAGCAATCTTCGTGGTACTGCTTTCTCCTGAGGCAAAACTTAAATCAGATAAGGGTCTCCGAGGACCTGAAAGGAAGGAAACCACCCACTTACTGTATTCAACTCAATCCTCCCCACACAAACTCGATTTTAGAAACAGAACCAGAAAACATGTTAGGGAATATTTAAGGATGACACACTGCAGTAAACGCTAGGAACCACATTTCAACAACTGTTAGAGGCTATTACCACTCTCGTTGCATGCAAGAAAATTAGCTGTAATTGGGTAAGCGACACAAGTGTAGCACAGGAATGGGAATTGAGCAGACAGTTAATTAATGGTGTTGGGAGAAGGGAAATGGGATTAATGAATGGTTGATATAAATTCCATTTTGCTGCTGGGTTAATCACTGGTCTCATGAAAATTTATTTCCTGGCTAAGATTTATGACAGGGTTTTGAAATATTTTATTCTATTCTGAATAATTTCTAACTTTCATTATAATTTCCAGAATCATCCTAGCTGCATAATTTATTGGTGTGTATAGCTACTACCCACATGCACACACCCTCATAGGAATGTGACGGGACTCAATTCTAAGTACAGAAACCCTCATACAAATGGGGGAGGATAACTTTGATTTGACATATTGTTTATATAATTTGGGTCTCACTAATGATTCAATAACAGGGTGATGAATTCTGTGTCTAAAGAGCAAAGCCCAATCTCAAGTGCTGTTTCAGCCACTGGAGAATTTCCTGAGCCCGGCTGTATTTTGAGAGTGCCAGTAAAAGCATGCGGCATGCTTGAGATTCCTGAGATCCTTTGACTATTCCATTTAATTCTTATGCTTAGCATTATCATGGAACTACTCTTGGTTATTCAGTTAGTTTTGCTTTGCTTATCTCATGATATGTCAATTGTGTCTAATCTAAGTAATTCTAGATTCAAGAAATAGTATCAGATTTTTTCTTTGTAATGTTTTTTAAAAGCATTTACCAAGAAATAAAACATTTATTTGCTTGTTTTTCATCATATCTAAACTCTTTTCTTGTACTGACATTGATTATTGATATCAAAATGTATCTTGCAGTATTTTTAACCAAAATAATGATTTAGCATATATCTTTTAAAAGAAAAAGTTTCTAAAAAAAAAAAAAACATATCTTGGTAATTTACTTTATATAGATTAGACCAGCTGTGATTTTACTGTGAATTTTTTTTTAAGAGACAGGGTCTTCCTATGTTGCCCAGCCTGGAGTACACTGGTGCAGTGGTTATTCTCAGATGAGATCATAGTGCACTGAAGCCCCAAACTCCTGGGCTCAAACAATCCTCTCTCAGCCTCCTGGGTAGGGGACTACCGGCATGTGCCAGTGCATCCAGCGTGTGATGTTTATTTTTAATAATAAAATGAAACTAGAATACACTGATAATAAGAAAACAGGTTGACAAAATTTATAAAAACTGGTGTTTATGGGTAAGACACACAGAGAAAGATTAAATGTTCAACTGTGACATATAAAAGTGGAGCTGATATATTTTGGTTGCAAAAAGATTCTTGGCCTTACAGAGACGGAATCTTTTAAAAACCTGAGTTCCCTTTTAAATATTATTAGATTAACTGCTTGCATGTATTAACTAGTAAAGATATGTAATCTCTAGTAATTTCAGCAACTAAAAGGACAAATAAGTTTTGCACAGTTCCTTTACTTAGGCCCTGTATAGAGTGAAATAATTGTATTGGTGTTATTACTCCCCTTTTACAGATAAGGAAACAGATTCAAGGAGTTTGAGTGACTTCCTAAGGTGTACAAGGGTAAATACAAATCAAAAAAGAAAAAAATAATTGGTTTTCTCTGTTGACAATAAGAGTCTCTCTCACCCTTTTTCTTAGAGCATTCAAGTCAGAAAACTGGCAATCGCAAATTATTTTTGTTTCTTTGAAATGTATGTAAATCTTTTTCAAAGCTAAATAAGCCTCTTGGCAGCTTTGCAACCCAAGAGTATCTTTCTTAAGGACCTGGGAACTCTCTCTTTGAAATGTAATTATCAGCATCCTTATCAACCAGTTCTGTGGGAGGGTGGGAATCTAACTTCAGCTGGCTCCTCTCTCCAAGTTGCAAGACTACCTCGTGTCATAAAGATATGAGTTTATTTTTCCTTGGGATAAAGCCAATTAGCTAAAACAGATGGTCACCCCAATTACCAAGTGAATTTAGGATGAACTATGTGTGACAAACGGTGCTGTCAAGTCCTTTTACTGGAGGACTAGTTATTGTTTATCTTGAGAACATGCATGGAATGGGTTGCATCTGCTTGGCTTTTTAAAAGGGTAGGATTTCTTTTTGTCTTTGCATCTTTTAGTGGATCGTTTGTGATGTGCATCACATTCAATTATAAAACAGTATTCTTTCTCTTCTAGCTTTATGGAGAAGGGTTTCGGAATGAGAGGAGATTTTGTTTTCAATTACATTTCCCCAACAGGTGACACATAAAATGAACAGAGAGGAGACTCAGGCCAGGCCTCCAGAATCCATCTCTCGTATCTTCCTGTATATCATAGCTACTAATCCTGGTGTTTCCTTCTAGTTGTGCCACTGTCATGTCGTTATTTTAAAAATGTCCCCCTCGGAACTGGTACCTTGTGTCACCCAAAGGAAAGTCAAACTATTGATGTGTGGTCTTAGAAATAAGGATAAATCATTTCCAAAACTGCATCTGGTTTATGAGCATTTCTTTAATCATACTCCTCAGAAGCACCTTCACTTTATGAAGCAAGAATCACACCATTTGTAGACACACGTTCAGAACCCAGTGAGCCCCAATCCCTTGTGCATCCATACTGAGTAAAGGCCCAGTATAATGGGGTGGCCCAAACTAGGAACAAGTGGAGTTACGGTTGTCGTTGTTATATTTTTAATCACTTACTTATTACCACGAAGAAATGCATTTGTATTTCTTCACAGGGACTCTCAGATAATTCTCATGATTTACTGCGAAGGTCTGCATATTTGTCCCATTTGGGGTAATAAAGACTCATTACCTCTTCAGGTTGATGTTGCAGCTGCTAGAAAGTCAATTTGGAGCCTACACAAATTACTATTACACAATTCTTAAGGGGGGAACAAAATAAAGGGCTTGGAGGCAATGAAGGCCCGCCAGGCACAGAAGCTAAGGTCCTTATTAATATGATACCTGTGTGCACCATCCATTCTGGGGTATAAACAAGCTTTGGCAAATCAGCTATAAAAATCGCTATGAGAAGTTCAATAATTAATAACAAATAATAGATACTAACTAATAACCAATAGCAAATATAATAGAGCATTAATAAGTACTAGTAGCATATTCAAGGTAACGACTCAGACAGACAGACTCCAGGTTATGCATAGATCCCCACAAGAAATCTTGTCAGAAAGGAAATAAGTGAGGATGTCATTATTGCGGATGCACTTTTAACTTTGTTTTTTAAAGTAAAGCATTTGCAAACCTCATCTCTTTAATCCACTTGTACTGCTCGTCAGAGGTGGTTTTTAAGCAGGGCCATGTTTGCATGTGTACCTCTAAGCATACACAGAGGCTGATCATAGAGTATACTGTCAGGGTAGTTTTAAGGGAACAATTGCCAGATCCTCAAACTCCATAAGAATTGTTACCTAAAATCAGACTGAGATGCTCCTGTGGTTGAAGTTCTTTTTCACTTTCACTTTCACTCTTACCATCCTCTTATTTTACAAAAGAAAAGCATAATTCTCACCTATTCTGCATCTTACTAAAGCATATTGTTCTGAGGTGCAAGAAACTCTGGGGAGCTATCAAAAGGGACTAGACAATTATTTTAATCAAAGTGCCATAATTGCCATTTCCATCTCTCCACAATATACATTTTCAAGAAATATACTTTGTTTCATAATTATTCATCTAAAGCTATGTTATTTGCTGTTTTGATCAGATGTGTGTTAATTATTGTAATAATAGTTCAATCCAGAATGAGCTTTTTAGCATATACAACCCTATGGTTCACCAGAAAATAAAATTCAGTATCATATTAAATATTTTGTCTTACTACTTTCTCCAATAGCTTCAAAAACATCAAATACATAGGAATAAATTTAGTGAAAAACAATTAAGATGATTACATTAAAAACTATAAAAAGAGAAATTAAAGATGTAAATAAATGGAGAAATATATAATGGTCATAAATAAGAAGATTCAATCTCATTAAGATGTCAGTTCTCCCCAAATTGATCTACAGATTTAATGCAATCCCAATCTAAATCACAGTGGCTCTTGTATGTATTTGTGTGTGTGTGGTAGAAACTGACAGTCTGATTTTATATTTCTATGGGAATACAAGGATACAGAAGAGCCAAGATAATCTTGAAGAATAATAAAGTGGGAAGATGAACTCTACCAGATTTCACAACCTATTATAAAGATATAGTAATTAAGACAGTATATTATTGGCATAAATATAGACAAAAACATCAATAGAACCAAGTAGAGTCCAAACCTCGACTTATACACATATGGTCACTTTAATTTTAAAAATGATATAATGTAATTCAATACAGAAAGTTTTTTTTTTTTTAAATAAGCAATCTTAGAGTAACTGAGGGGTAAAAAAAATCAATAAAAAATTTTTAAATCTCAAAATATATTGTTTTAGTATCATCTTCTGTGATAGGATAGAATGGAAATCCCAATGCGAAGAGGAAAAGGAATGAAGCAACATTTGAAAATGTTATAAGAGAACCTATTCATTTATTTTAATGGATGATAGTGATGTTTCCGTTCCATTAGATATATTTCAGAAGAATGGTGTAAGAGTTTTATTTTACAATGTCAACATACACACAACACAAATAAGTGCAACCTTTGCAACTGATTAGACTTAGGATGAAACATTTTCAATATCTACTTAAAGATGTGCAAGGAAACACATACTTTTTCCAAAATTCTTTACGGGATATACAAGCTAAACAGAAAAGCAGAGTACTACTGACAGGGTCCTCATTCACATATTCATTTAACAAAAAGATTTTGGCTATTACATGCCAGACATTCTGCAAGGCTGATATACCAGAGAACAATAGTTAATGGTTACTGAAGGCTTATTATGTGCCAGGTACTGTCTTAGGGATTTCGTAAGCATTGACTGAATATTTTCTCTCATTACCCCTATGAATAGGTTCTCATAGTATCCTTACTTTGTGGATGATCAAACTAAGGCACAGGAAGGTTATGAATGCTGCCTCAGCTCCCAAAGCTAAGGAATGAACAAGAAGGACACAGTTTCTGCCCCCACAGAGCCTACCTTCATGAAAACCAGGGATTAAGATTATTTATCTTTGGGTGTCAGGTGCAAAGATAAACTTCACTCTGCACTCCCATGTCCTAAGAGTACCCTGTGTTAACAAGCATCACCGAGAAAATCAGCTTTAGAGATGGTATCTCTTGGCACAGTCCTGCATCAGGCAGCAGATGCTGACAGTCTATGAAGGTAAGTGTTTGGTGGCATCACCTGTATGAACTGAATAGGTTATGAATCTGTCCAAGGCTTGTAACTAGGAATACTTGGACCTTTTATTCTTAGTGCTTGAATGCCAAATGGGTAGATTGGACCAGCAGATCATACCGGCTCTTCTATCTCCAGTATGCAGGCATCAAGAAGTAAGAAGACTCCAAGTCTTTTTTTGTCTTATGCTCTGTCACCACATCTCTGGTTCCACTCGGAATCAGGGAGGAAAGAAGAAGCATTGGCTCCACTCATCTGTCAATTGGGTCCTGTTTACAGAAGCATCTGCTTTGTGCCCAACTCTATAACAGGCACAGTACGAGGATAGGATTTAAGACTTCCTGCCCTTCTGGGGATGCACAAAGAGAGCGGTCACTATGAACATAAATACCAAACACAGACCGTAAGATTGTTGAAATGTATCTACAGATCATCCTGCTACCTTATTGCACCATTTTCTTCCTTTTTTTCAATATTTCTTTCCTTTCTTGCCAAAAATGAGGTCTTTAAAATGCCTCTTGGCAAGGCAACTTTAAGGTAAATCTTCAGGCATCTGTGGTTAACTAACCTTTTACTTTGCTAGAATCTGAGCACCCCCCAAGGGGTGCACATGGCTTCTGGTTTGTGCTTGGTTATGGATGGTCAGCCTGCCTGAAGTTGACACTTCTAGCTAACTTTCATCACTCCCACCTTCCAGCGATCTCAGTTCAGTCCATAAATATCAAATACCTCATGTGACTTCTTGCTACACATCAAGCTATTTGAAGATATCCAAAGCACTTGCCTGGTTTATTTAACACTTGATACCGAAAAAGTATTTTGATGCAACTATACAAAGTACCTGGCCTCTAAGTGTTCTCAATCAAGTTAGGAAGACAATAAAAATGTCCATAAAGAGATTTCCTAACATGGATGACAGACAAGTGTTGAATGAAGGGTGCCGACAAATGCTTGGAGACTCCCTGGATGGTGAGATCCATGGTGGGTGCAGTGATCCAAGCAGGCTTCACTGAAGATATGGAATCTACCCAGGCAATTTCAATTAATGTTTCCATTCCCCTCTCTATTCTTATTCTTTTCCCCCATGACATTCTTCCTTCTATTCTCTCCCCTTCTCTAGACTCTCAAACCTAGTGTCTTCTTCTCTCTGTGCAGTTCACCCCTGCATCTCTATCACCGGGACAGTGCCTGGCCCATCATGAGTGCAAAACATTCATTGAACATGAATAGCTCTGGATGTTTGAGATGGATGAAATCTTGAGGAACACTCATTTTATAACTGAGGTCCAGAGGGGCTAAGAGATTGTCCCAGAGCCACACCACCTATAGGATTAGCAGATGGAAACAGCAGGCTGGAATCCCTGGTGACTCCAGGTAGAGTGATGTTTTCACCATCCTCCTGTTTATGTTCGAACCAAATAGATTCCATTTTCTGTCCAGCAGTCACCTTTGCACCAATGTGAGACTAAATCCACTTACCTGGTTTTTGGCTTCTACAGTGAGTCAACTCCTTTTATCACTAACCACTGGCCAAAGCTATTTTAAAGAAGAAAATCAGGCCCAGCAGGCATGTTCCCTATCTTATTGCTCTGCAGGCTGTTCTGCAGAGAGAGAAAAGAAGCAAAATGAAACAAAAGCCAAAAAAGGGCCAAACCATTACATAATTGACAGAACAGAGTTGCCAAGGATAAAGAGGGATCCAGCCGAGGACAGTGATTATTTTGAAGAGTGAAATGGATGGGCAAAGAAATGGAATCTTTTTGAAAAAAAAAAAGGTGAACAATATGACTGTCCTACTTACCCAGCATTATAGACCATGGAAGGCAAATACTTTTTTTGGGTGTCATTAATTTTAACCTCTGGGCAGTAAAAATGTTTCTACCTAAGTGGAAATGCCAGTTTGATGTTCATTGAAAACAAGGCGTTTTTAATTATACAAGTTCAAAAAAGAAAGAAAGAAAAATATGTCCAATTTAAAAAAAAAAAAAAGGGAAGTTCATCATATATAAAGGAGCATCTTTGCTGATGATAATTTAGGCTATCGGGTTCCTAAAACTCAAGTGACAATAGGTTACTTGCCTGAGGCATGGTGATCACTGGAATATCAGTCAGGATTGTGCTTGGCAGCATGTAGCTGAAACCTAACAAAGAACAGCTTAAAAAGTATAAGGCTTATTTTTCTCATATAACAACAAGTTGTTTAGAAGACTGATCAGGGCTAGTATAGCGGCGCAAGGAAATCAGCAACTCTGCCAACCTCAGAATGGAGCTCTCGTCCTCATTATCACAAGGGAATTGCTGAGCCTCCAGACATTCTATTCTGCCCACATTCCGGGAAAGAGGGGGGAAAGCGAAGAGCAAAAAGACCACGCAGACTTTTTATCAGAAAAACAGTCTCTCTCCCAGAAGGATTCTGCCTATATCTCATCCACCAGAACTATGCTATGTGGCTGCTCCTAGCAGCAAGGGAGTCTGGAGAGTCAACTAATTTTGCTTTTTACCTGAGAACATTGCCAATCTGAACAGTGTTATTAGTAAGGACAAAAGAGAGAATGGAAGTGTAGTAGGCATATAGGAGTGTCTGCTACAATTAGGAAGGCTGGTTCATTGCCAAATGGCCCCTAACTAATACAGAAACAGGAATGCCCCCAAGCAAATAGCACATGGCCTTTCTCACATGTAAAATGAGCCCTTTCTCTGTCCATATCAGTACCTTGCACATTGGGAGACAGACAAAAAAACATCAACCCTACCACTAAGTACCATGCCCTGTGTACCAAGGAAAGCATAAGACCACCATCAACAGGTAAGACTTGCTGAGGATTTAGACAGTACAGAGTGGCCATCAAATCAGTAGATATTGAGGCACAGGGTAATAGAGTTAGAGAGGTTTAGAGGTGAAAGAAACACCTGAACCTCTCTGTCCACTTTCCCATCCAGAGCAGCAATCCCCAACTCCGCACCCGACAGCTGACCATGTGGCATACAATTGAAGTCCTCCAATGAGTACCAGGGGCTATCTAGACCCTCAGTGCCCAGAGTATGGGCCCAGACCAGCAGCATTGACACCTGAGCTCCAGAAACACTGAGCTAGACTTTACCACTTCCAGAGAACAGCTCTGTTTATTATTAATAGAAAAGATCTTATCATGCTGCCTTGGAAGTATGTCTCCCTATTATTCTACCCATGACCAAGTTCAAATATTTGAACTACAGAAATGCTGTGCTCCCAAAACCTTCTCAAACTCCCCCCACACCCTCTATCCCATTTGCTTTCCCAATCCTCACAACACTGGTGACTGTGTTTGTGTTTTGCTGTACCTTTGCCCCCTTAAGATTCTGTCCCCAGGATTTCACACAACACTGCAGATGTACTCTGCTTGCAACAGTGAACAGGGGACCATGTGATTTATGGTCTTTTCTAGTTATGCCCCCAGTGGGTGAGTGGTTTTATCATGATGGCAATGGGCAAAAAGGATGTTTAAATCAAGCACCATAATTACATCTTCCCCACTCCTCTTCGCTGCAGTGTACTCCCATCTTCACACCCTCTCCCTCCTGTATATACCTCCCTTCTAGAATCCCATCCCCTGATAGCCTCCCGTCAAGGAATTTTTATTTCTGTCTGTCTCTTTCAGTGCAATGTTTGGGTAGGAATACTCCTGAAGTTAGCTTGCCACAATTAAAGAAGTGTGAAGGACTCATTTGTTGAAGGTTAAGAAGAGGAAGTCCTAAAAGAGGCTGGGATGTGAGTTTGAGTGGTTAACTGTTCCTACCAAACTCGCGGGGGCAGGAACTCCGGTTCTCTCATTTACCCCGATTTACCCTGGTAACCACCTCCCTCCTTTCTGAATATTAAGATATCTCCTGAAACCTGGAGCACAGAGAGACTGTGTCAGTGAACACTGCATGTGAAATGAGATTCTTTCACGTTTAAGCAATTTCCTAAATTAGCCTCTTTTGGCAGCTGTATTAATTCAAGCCACTGAGATATTATTTAGTACCTTGCTGCTCCAGGGCACTAAATAATGTCACATTTTCAAAGCATAATGCCATTACAGTTTATAAAGCACTTTCACCTAGGTTATCTCATTCCATCTTGGCAACAGCTCAGTGCAGAGGTAGAACTGGTGTGTAACCATTGTTTTGTAATTATATGGATGCTCCTGTTATGAGCTCATGCGGTAAATATGTTAGAGTCAGAGTTAGGTCTAGAACATCTGTCTCCTAGCTATTTATTCAGAATTCTTCCCACTGTGGCAAGAAGGAATAAAGAGCTTCAATTAAGGGATGCGTGATCTTTGACTGTGTTGTAGACATTTGTTAACTTAAATTTATTCAATGCAAGTGGGCACACAGTAGCCCGATACATTATAGGCTATGTTAGAAAAGAGAGAACAGTCAAGATTCCAACCTGAATGGTAAGTCCAGTATTTGACAAAGGAGGGCAATTTCATCATACCTATGCCAAACTACCACATATTGTCATGGTTGAATTTTGTTCCTTATTGCCTGAAAATTAACCACCCCCACGAATACTTATTTTGCTGTTTATCAGGGACTTGAAGATCTAAATGGAGAATGAGGGGAAATGGTAATGATTGATCATCGAGATAACTCTTGCTGTGATAAAGATGCTCTAGGACTTGTGCATTTTGGTGGAACAAGATTAACTAGATTCCTGTGGGAAAGACATACTCACATTTAAACCTCTGGAACAATTATTTAGTAGATTTTTATCTTCTCAAGCACTGTCCTAATAGAAATAATGAACCTACTTCCCCAAAGGAAACATATTTGTTGGAATCTTCAAAAAAAAAAAAAAAGTCACCTCTAGATCTGATATCATTTGTGGGAAATTATAGTGGAGGAACATGTATGGTCAGGAAGATGTTAAAAATATCCCCATTGCCTGGTATTCTGTGCAATAACATCAACTAAAGACACATGTGTCTTATAATAAACTCAAATAAACAGCTTAATTAGATGAAACACATAGTTCTCCTGAGATTCTTTACAGTACTTATTGACTATCGTTTCAAGAAATGGCATAATTCCATAATCTATTAAGTAATAAATCATGTCAGCA
This sequence comes from Indri indri, assembly GCA_004363605.1. Classification (NCBI taxonomy): domain Eukaryota; kingdom Metazoa; phylum Chordata; class Mammalia; order Primates; family Indriidae; genus Indri; species Indri indri. Next base: position 20,983 of record RJWJ010017897.1, read on the forward strand.
TTCACTAAACATGCAAAGTGATAAACTAAAAGAGGATCTTTTGGGGAACCAAGCAACCATCCCTTTGCAATGGTTATAAGAAAAGTACATACTGAAAGATCCTGGTGAAGGAATACTTACTGCTGGCAGAGTGGTCTATTGAAACATTTACCTAAAATCACAATTAGGATTAAATTCAAGTTTACAGAGCCCAGGAATTACCAAACATCAGACCCATTGCATGAATCAATAACTGCAGCTGGTCCTCATTCCAGTGACCAAATAAAGTTGAGTTTACATGTAGATATGAATCCTGACTGGTGAAAAATCAGTGGGACACATACAGATCAAAGGGCACAGCAGGAAGGCATTTTCAACATACATTGCATATTAGCGTTGGGTATATATTAATAAAATGGCTCTTTCATAGATCTCAGCTCTCTAGGTAGGTTCAAGACATTGACTCACTAGCAACACTTTATTATTTTTATTGTTTCGATTGTTATTATTATGAGTATGCAAATTTTCAGATTAGCTCAGCCTTGACTTATTCATATCAGAGAAAGAACTTTAAAATAGTATTACTTTGAAAACTAACTTATTTCTTAAAAGCTAGATCCCTACATGGCAAAATTTTAAAAACAGAGTCCTTGATCCCAAAATTCTCCCTTTTAACTGGGTACATTTAAGGTGGATCAGGGTTCCCATCTGGGAAGGCAGACATGAAAGAACAAAAATGAAGAGCCCAAGTATAGATGACTTCCCTTGTGTCCCCGCAAATATAGTAAAGATCAAGTGTCAGGAGTTGTCAACTTTCCTCAACTATAAGATTGAGAGGCTAAATGTGCTGAATATCGATTAATTGATCAATTATGTAGGTGCCTAGTACCTGATAAGTGCTCATTTAATATTAATATCAAAGTGAGGAAGACTGAGAATCATAGAGAAAAGATAAAATTAGCCCAAATTTGTAGACTAAAATACTGAGTTTGGCCAGAGATTCATGTCTGTTTTAAAGATGAAAAATGAAAGCAAACTCTTACACCAAGATTTTAGTTATTTTCAAAGTAATGCAGCAACTCTCAAATGTGAAATTAACGCCCCTCTGCTTACCCCCCATGCCTGTTAAAGCAAATTAAATTTCATGCCAAATCACCCAGGCAGTTAGCGAGCAGCACAATTTCAATCTGCAGGATTTAAACTGATTGCTCTAAAAATATAATTCACCAATCGGGCAGCACTGAAGTCAAACATGGTCTTCTTTAATCATTTCTCCAGACAAGTTGTTTTCCCAGGAATGTGGCCACTGTGAATTGAAGGTTGACTCATCTCATGGAAGTGAGAGGTTTATTCCCATCTACAACCCAGACATGGCTGGGAATAATAAAATGATCTGGTGAAGGCAGAGAGTCCTTCCCCCGATATAAGTAAGCATCTTATTTAGGCTCCATTCACTTGACAACAAAAGGCTTCTTAGTTCAAAGAGCTACTTTCACCTACCTGGACAGAGAGGTCACATTTGGTTCCCTATTTTCATCACATTTAACCACATTTGCAACTGGACCATGCGAGTGTGTGTGTATGTGAGTGTGTGTGTGTGTGTGTGTGTGTGTGTGTGCGTGCGCGCGCGCGTGTGTGTTTCATTTTAATCTGAATCCCACTAGCTAGGGTAGAAATCAATTTCCTTTTATTCTTTTTTTCTGTTCCCAATGGCTGTAGGAGTGTTCTAACAAAATGCATATAAGTAACTGATGAAGCTTATCACAAGAAAGAATAACAATCAAACTCATTTGTTTTCTTCAGTTTAGGTTTTAGGTCATCTGAAGTGTTAGTTTAAACCCATGGTATGGCCTCACTTGGAGCTCTTTTTAGAAGCATTGCCACATGAGAGTTTTGACCAAACTTAAGTCCCCTGTTTTGAAAAGCACAAGTGTTACATTCAAACATCTAGAAGACCTTTGTCTTCTAGACCCTGAGGCGGATGTTAGGATTAACAAAGAGTCTCAGGTTTCCAGGTTGAGATATAGTCATTGATTGGACGGTGGTTGCTGGGGCACAGAGGCGAGTCGGCAGCTATGTTTCAGATACAATCCAGACGATGCCAGGGTTCAACTTGGCTCCAAGTGCATCACAACATCCACTTCTAATTTTCATTAAAATCCTAAGGAGGAAAAATATTCTTCACATTATAAATTACTGTGGACTTGCAGGCTTGCTTGGAGGGGGTTCAGTGAAGGAATGGGAAGATAAGCATTTACACAATCAAGACAAGTTCTTTTGCTTCTAACTGGAACGACAAAGGTTCTATGTCTCACTTATTATAGGGACTGTCTGGCGCCTAATCTTCAACACTGACGTGTTTGTATACCTGTATGACTATTTTACAGTAACCATAAGAAATCTGCATGAACAATTAGGGGGCATCTATCTAAATTATGGTACAGTTTTAAAGAACCTATTTTAGCTTTAACATAATGAATAAGCATGCTACAATGTAATAAACCTTACCATTTCATTTGGAAATCTTTGTGAATATCTGCAGCTGCCAAATGGCTCAGTTGGCATGATAGGCACTTGGTGGGCAGGGCCAAGGATTCCATATATTTTGGAAAACCTCTGTAGTGCCTCATACTAAAAACTTACCCATTGAGAATGTCAAAAGCACACTCCTACTCCCAAAGCACTGCTAGTATAAGGAGTACCCTCCTCTTACTCTGCAGTTATATTTATATATAAATGATGCTTCTAGGAACTGAAAATCCATCACACTCCATTGTATTAATATTTGAAATATCCTGTTAGAATCCATTGTTGTTGTTAACTAAGTATTTTAGAAAATATTTTACAAATGTAGACTATATAAAAATCAACTTTTATTTAGCCCCAGGACTAGTCATCACAATTTCAAATAAGTAGAATAGAAAGAAAACTTTTTTTTTTTTTTTTTTTTTTTGAGACAGGGTCTCACTCTGCATTGGCATCATCATAGTTCCCTTCAGCCTCCAATTCCTGGGCTCAAGTGATACTCCTGCCTCAGCCTCCTGAGGAGCTGGCACTACAGGTGTATGCCACCATGCCCAACTGATTTTTTTATTATTATTTTTGTAGAGACAGGGTCTCGCTGTCACCAAGCTGGTCTCGAACTCCTGGGCTCAAGCAATCCTCCCACCGCAGCCTCCCGAAGTGCTAGGATTAAGGCATGAGCTGTTATGCCTCGCCAAGAGAACATCTTAATCAAAAAAGATAATGGAGAAAAACGGCAACTCAAAGGGGACAAATGGGAGAAGAAAAAATGAATAGGAGAGAAGGTAGAATCTAGGGATGGAATCAAGATGACCAGTGAAGATAAAGTGGGAGGCAGTGGAAGCTAGAGAAATAAAGGAACATTGGAGGGAGGCACGGGGAGCAGGAGGAAGTATAGAGGTGGGAAGATCTCTGGTTCTATAGATTTTTGGTAACCATGGTGATTTTAAGGGGAAATGGTGATTTGAACATGGGGCCAGAACTCGCCTATCAGAATCTCCCTTTTTTTCACCCTAGGATTTTAATATAAAGTTTAGAATTCTATATGATGCCAGAAGACACCAATCCCCAAGAAAGAAATGAATCAACAAATCAACAAAGCTGCCTCGTTGCTAACGATCTCTCAGTGTAATGCTGTAGAGACGTATGAAACCATCACAAGCAAAAATGTTTTCAAGCCAGGGTCCTCAGATATACACGAATTCAATGTCAGAAGAGAATTCAAAAGAATAAGAAAAACAACCAGATGAAAGAATCTGCCTTTTTCAACAGAGCAATTCCAGTCTTCATCAAGCAATGAGAACAAGCAGGGACCACAGATGGCATGTTCTGGAAACTATCATTTAACAAAGTCGCTGCTTTGTTAAGTGCCTTTTACGGTTGGCTATGAAGTGGACACCAAAAATCCCAGCAAGTTAATCCATTTGTCGTTTACATTGTACCATCTGCTGGTATATATAATCCGAAAGGAACTTTTAGTATTTCTGATAAGAGTCCTTTTTCCTTTCTTCTCTTGGAGCTTGTCCTTCCTCTGTCATTTCCCTCCATCCCACTGGAGCAGCAGCTTTTAGTGAAGCATCTGCCTCTTACAAATTCTTCCAAGCTATTCTACCCAGGACATTTTACATATATCTTAAAACCCTGTGCTCCTCAACCCCCTCAACTCCCCCAACTTCTTTGTTTGTTTGTTATTATTTTGAATTAGAATCTCAGAGCATACACTGTCTTTACTCAGTGATGGTTGGTGGAATGTCTTACACAAAATTTCAAAAAGCTACACATTTCTATGTGTACAGTTTACAAGGCTACACAAAAATCACTCACAATTGCTCTTTTTAAAGCCCCTGCTAATCATACACAGCTAAGTTTTTTGGGAAACAGCATGGATGAACAGAAATGTACGGGCTTTAAGAATCAGATAAAGCCTTTTCAAATGCCAAATTCAAACGCTGGCTTTTACAGTGACCAGCTGTGCAATTTAGGCAGCTATTTAACCTTTTGAAATCTCAGCTCTTATTCCCTTAAGAGAAACAGGAACACCTACTGCATAGCATTGGTAGGAGCCCTAAATGACAACTTTTAGACCATACCCATTCCCTTAAAAGCATATGAGAAAATGAGATGCCATTAAGCAAATCTTTTGACTACTCTGGAATAACCACGTAAACCAAGATAATCTATTAATTTTCAAATAAGCAATAAAGTAGAAAAATGCTAAACTAAAGAGATTGTAACTTACTCTTCTTTGGTGATTCAGAATACAGCTAATATACAAATAGATAAAACACAACTAGAAATTTGTGGCTGGTAGAATGCCAGGTAACTAATTGAAAGTCTGTTTTAAAAATTATCGACTATCCAGGTGTGCCCGAGATGTGCTCTGGTTCTGCTCTCAGCCAGGGGCTCTCAAACTCTACTGCACGTTACGACCACCTGGGGAGCTTTGAAAACACACCATGACCAAACTGAACTCCATATCAATAAAATCAGGCTCTCTGGCCATAGGACCCAGATGTCAATCAGTGTTTTGAAAACTCCCCAGGTAATTCCAATGCGCATGTCCGTTTGGGAATCAGGGCTTTAACCAACCCTTCTGGAAAAAAAAAAAAAAGGCGAATGTGCAAATGAATCACCTGGGGAGCTTGTTAAAGTATAGATTGTGATTCAATAGGCGTGGAGGGTAGAACTCCAGAATTTACCTTCCAAAAAGCTCCTGGGGAATGCTGATGCTACTGCCCTAGGACTACACTTCCAGCAGCAAGCTCTAAATCCTTGTTTTAGTGTCAACAGCTCACTATCCACATGGATTGCCAGACATAGTTTGCTGCTCAAAGTCAAATATAAATGGATTAGTTTGGATTATTCATGTGACTGCCCCTCTCCCTTGGCGCTGACATTCTCAGGCACATATATGGAACACGGGCACTCCCTCTGCTAGAGCAGCTCAAAGCAAGTTTTCTTAGAAGTCTGTCCACTCCTCTCAGGGCTTTAGATGGATTTCTAGATAAATGGCACCAATGAGGGCTCAGAGAAATTAAACCACAGAAGTTTGTTTTATAGTGTAATGTGGGGAAAGTGACCAGGTGTTTACATGAAGGAACGACTACAACATTGATTTAACTCATCTCTGCATCCTATAACTCCGAAGCGAACGTTTGTGATTTTGAGGCCATTTCCAATGGAGGGTGCCAGCGCAGTAGAGGGCAGAGTGCTGAATCAGCCACTGTGGTGCTCGCTGATTGCTTTATAGCACAAAGCTTGGTTTATCTCTAGCAGGAAATATGAGTCCACCGATAGCAAAGACTATTTACTGTATCAGCTTCTCTGCAGCCTTTAATCAAGCCAGGATACCAGCATGTTAAGTCCAGATCTTCAAACCTTTCCAGCGGAAACATGGTCCCCCATAAATCCTTAATTCACAGAAGCTGTTTTCTTTAGGAAGTGCTGAAAGCAAAATTTTGCTATCTTAGAACTTCTCAGCAATGAATGTGCCATTTTGTTCAACCCATAAGGGCACCTACTTAGAAGATGAATATAGAACTTTAAATGGGAAATGCAGGATCTAAAATGATTTCATTTCTGGCCCTTTGCACAAATCTCCTCCCAAACATGATCTGGCAGTCATTTCTTTTTCAAAGTTTGTGAAATTTAGAGAAACATCTTGGGTAGAGAGAAGGAAAGAAAGGAAAATGAGAGAACTTGGGAAGCATTGGCAGAAAGCTACTAAGAGTTCTCACAAAATGACTTTTACCTTTCTAAAACTATGCTTGCAAAATTAAGCCCCCACAAACAAAATGAATAAACAGATCTTAACTCCTATAGTTCGTTTTATTGCTTCACAAGGATTGTTATGAGAAGTGGGTTCCAATTCTATTTTTCTAATAAATCATTATGTGAAAATGGTAAATTTATTTTCTCCTTGTGCCCTTTACCCTCAATCTGCAGGTCACCAAGGTTTAAGAAGCAGCAATCATCAAAATAGACAATAGTAGAGTCAGTTTTACACTCTGCCCTTTCCTCTAGGCCATATATGATTAGCCAGGAGTTCTTGGGCACAGAAAGTGTCCCCGGATGGATTTCAGGGGAGATAATAACTTTAGAACTTCTATACAAATTACATGTGTATACCATGTGTGTTTTCTGTGAAAAGTTTCCATAGATTTCATCAAGTTTTAAAATAGTTCACAGACCTATAAACTAGGAAAGGTTAAGAGCTATTTAGTCATTCATTTTTTTTTTTATTTTTCCTTATTCCCTACTATTTTTCAGGCACTATTCTGGGCACTGAGGATACAGCAATGAACAAAATATATAAATGTCCTGATCTAGAAGTGTACATTCTTCTGGGAGGATACAAACAATTAATAAAACAAGTAAAGTAGATACCATGCCAGATGGTGGTGAGGGATACAGAGAAAATAAAGAAAAGAGGAGGGACACTAAAAGCCAGGGGTTGGTAGTTGTAATTTAAAATAGTATAGGCAATGAACAGCTCACCAAGTGGGTGCCATTCGAGCAAAGACTGAAGGGGTTAGGGAAACAAGTCATGAATGTATATGGGGGAAGAGCTTTCCAGACAAAGGGAACTGCGAATGTAAAAGGCCCTGAAACAGGAGCATACCTGGCATGTTTGGAGAATGGCAAGGTGGCCAGTGTGCCAGGAGCTGAGTGAAGAGGAGCAGTGGAAGATGCCATCAGTTAGATGGGAGGCGGGGCACAGGTGTGGCAGCTAGAGGTCATTGTAATGACTTTGGTAAATCTCTGGAGGGTTTTGAGAAGAGGAGTGAGTCACTATGACTTACATTTTCTAAGGATCACTCTGGTTGTTGTGTTGAGAACAGACTTGGAGGAAAGTAGCAAAGGCAGAAACAGGAAGAGCCATTAGGAGGTGTTTGTGGAAATTCTGATGACAAATGAAGAAGATTTGGTAGTGGTGGGAGGGGATGAGAAGCAGTTAGTTCTTACATAATATTTTTAGTATAGCGTCAATGGATTGTCTAATAGATTAGATATGGAACATGAGAGGAAGGGGAGACTCCAGGGTTTTTGGAATAAAGCACTAAGAAGATAGGGTTCCCTTTAATGGACGTGAGAAGAGTAGGAAGAGTGGGCTGATCAAGATTTCAGTTTGGGGAATGTTAAGATTGAGATGCTAAGAAAATATCCATGTGTTGACATTCAGTACGTAGTTGAAATACATAAATTTGGGAGTCAACAGCACAAAGATGATATTTAAGGCCTGGCCCTGAATGAGATCACTAAGGTATTGGGTGTAGATGTATGAAAAAGTCCAAAGACTGAGGCCTGAAGCTCTCCGGATTTAGGAGATCAGGGAGACGAGGACACAAAAAAGACTTGAAAGAAGTGACCAAAGAAGGAGGAGAAAATCAGAAGATGATGGAGTTTTGGAAGCCAAGTGAAGGAAGTGTTTCAAGGAGAAGGAAGTGACCAAGTATGCCCACACTGCTGATAGTAAGAGGCAAACTTAAGAGTTGTCCATTGGATTCAGGAATGTGTTGTTGGGGACCTCAGCAAAGGTGGGTTGGGGCAGAGTGCAAGTGCTGAAATCCTGAATGGAGAGGCTTCAAGAGAGGATGGGGGAGGGAAAAAAAAACTGGAGTGGACAGTTTTTCCTCTAAGGAGTTTTTTTAAGAAAGGGATGGAGAAATGGGAAAATAGCTGGAGGGAAACTGAAGTCAAGTATAATTTAGAACATGTTTGTGTGCTGATAGGAATGATCCTACAGAATATTGTTTAAGTTTCTTAACAGATCTTACTCATCTTCTTTTCTTTCTGATTGTTGACTGATTTATTTTTAGCCAAGGTACCAACTGCTAAAGAAAAAATGATCACTAAAACATTACAGTTTTATTCATTCATTTTATTGGTTCAAAAGGACTGTGATCAGAAGTGGGTTCCAGTCCTATTTTTCTTATAAATAATTGCATGAATGCAGTAAGTTTGTTTTATCCTTGTGCCCTTTATCCTTGATCTGCAGGCCAAGGCAATCTAAGAAATTAGCAACACACATACACTTGTTTCATGGCAATCCCTACAAGGAGCATGTGGAGGCAAGCGACACAAAACCAGGAGGTGATCAAACTTCTCAAGTATGTGATCATTTTCATTCTTTTCTCTGCAGACTTAGAACACGGGATATTTTTTGTGAGGCTCTTTATTAAAAGCCACCAGATATAAAATGGCAAGGTCAATCCAAGGGGCATATGCACACTTCAGTTACTACATGGGTGATCTTAAGGGAACAGCTATTCTTGCCTCATTCCAATGGATGTCTTAAATGAAAATTATAAATTTAGCTAGGTCAAAAGAATGTTTAAACATTATAAATGGCATAAGTGGTATAGATTGAATTGTTTTCTCCTCAAAGATGTGGACATCCTAACCCCCAGAACCTGCGAATGTGACCTCACTTGGAAACAGGGTCTTTGCAGATGACCAGGTTAAGATGAGGTCATTAGGTGGCCCCAACCCAATATGACTGCATCCTTATGAAATGGGGAAAATTCGAACACAGACACACAGAGAGGGAGGACTAAATGAAGACACCAGGAGACCGCCATCTACAAGCTGAGGGACATTTGAGGCTTCCAGAAGCTAGAACAGCAGAATGGTAAAAACTCTCCCTCACAGCCTTCAGAAGGAACCCATCTTGCTGACGTATTGATCTCAGACTTCTGATCTCCAGAATTGTGAGATAACAAATTTCTGATGTTAAAGCCACCTAGTGTGTGATATTTTATTATGGAAGCCCTAGAAAACCAAAAACCTTAGTAAATTTAGTAAAGAGGATTTATTGTATGTGTTTCTTAAGACATTAAGGAAGGAAACAAAAAAACATGCAACCAAAAAAAGAACATGGTACTCTTTATTTTTTCCCTTAATTTTGAAATTTTGTGTAAAAGAAAAAAAATAAGGGGATTTTAGGTGACAGTTGATTATTCCAGGTGTTTAAGCATTTTATTTGCCTGGAAATGAACTATTTATATAATCAGAAAAAAGAAAATAAAACTTTTCTAAAATTTATCACTGTAATTTGTATGTTAATATCAGGATGACCGTGACTGCTTGCTCCCTGCAAAGCCAATTTGGCAGCACCGTCAATTAGCTCTTACAGCAGCAGCATTGTTTATTTACAAGGAGAGCTGACTTCCAGTTCCAGTTCACCAAGTTCATCAGAGGGCAAATGAGAATAGCAGTGCTTGGAGACTTAATTTTAAATATACCTATATGTTGTCCGGATGGCACAAGTCCAAGTGGTACCATTTGCTGATTTTTTAAAAAGATCTTTATTGAGATGAAATTCACATACCATAAAATTCACTCAAAGTATACGGTTTAATGAGTTCACAGAGTTGTGCAACCATCAGCACTCTCTAAGGGTAGAAAACTTCTATCACCCCAAAAAGAAATCCCTTATCCATTAGAAGTCATTTCTCCTCTTCTTCCAGGCATAGTCAATCATTAATCTACTTTGTGTCTCTAGATTTGCCTCTTTGGGATATTTCATTTAAGTGGAATCATATAATATGTGATCTTTTGTTACTGTCTTCTTCACTTTGCATAATGTTTTTAAGGGTCATCTATACTATAGCATGCATCAGTACTTCATGCTTTTTCATTGCTGAATAATATTCCATTGTATGGATACACCATCTTTTGTTTATCTATTCATCAGTTGATGGATACTTGAGTTCTTTACAAATTTTTGCTTTTGTGAATAATGCTGTTATACATATCCGTGTACAAGTTTTTTTGCAGACATATGTTTTCATTTCTCTTGGATTATACCTAGGAGTGAAATTACTGGGTCACATGGTAACTTTATATTTAGCAATTTGAGGAAATACCAAACTATTTTCCAAGGTAGCTACACCATTTTACATTCCTGTCAGCAATGAATGAGGGATCTAATTTCTCCATATCCTCTCCAACACTTGTTATTGTTTATCTTTTTTATTATAGCCATCCTAGTACATATGAAGTGGTACTTCATAATGGTTTTGATTTGCACTTCCCTAATGAATATTGATGTTGATCATATTTTCATGTTCCTACTGGCTATTTGTGTGTCTTCTTAAATAAAAGTCTATTCAAATCTATGGTATAATAAAAATAAATGTTTAATCTTTGTCCCTGGTTCCTGGCACACAGCTTCTAAAACCCTGGGAATCTCTGCAGTGGTGAGAGATCTCTTTGTATGTTAATGAGATGACGGGTAGCTGGGGTCCCTAGATAGCTTTGGGATAGGGGCTGGCTGCCAACCAGTCCAAGGCAGGATTAGAGGGTTGGAACTTTCAGCCCCATCTCCAAGCCTCTGGGGAGGGGAAAGTGGCTGGAGATTGAGTTGCCAATGATCTAATCAACCATGCTTACATAATGAAACCTCCCTAAAAACCTCTAAACGACACGGTGCAGAGAGATGCCAAATTGTTGTTCTGAACACATCCACCTGCTAGAAGGACAGTGCACCCCAGCTCCCCAGGGACAGAAGCTCCTGCATTCTGGACCCTTCTGGACCTTGCTCTGTACAGCTCTTCATCTGGCTATTCATTTTCATTCTTTATAATAAACTGGTAAAGTTAAGTAAAATGCTTTCCTGAGTTCTGTAAGCCACTCTAGCAATGGCTGATTCTGAGGACAGGTTTGTGGGAACTCCCAATTCACAGCCAGTTGGTCAGAAGTATGGGTGGCCCAGGACTTGCAATTGGAATCTGAAGCGGGGACAGTCTTGTGTGACTGTGCCCTTTAACTCCTGGGATATGATGCTAACTCCAGGTCAACAGTGTCAGAAGTGAATTGAATTGTTGGACTAACCAAAAAGTCAGATTTTTGCAACTTAATTCCTAAATCCTGTATCTAAT